>CAODLS011269831.1:0-21333 GCA_948243855.1 Flueggea neowawraea | reverse complement strand
TGATTCCTCAAAGGTGATTCGGGTTTTGGTGCAACAAGCTACACCAACGTTTTCATACATCCGATCGATCGTGCCTTGGTGAAAGGTAAATCTTCCAACCTTAATTATATATATTGATATGCATGGGTCCTTGGGGGAATTTAAGGCATTAAATTTTTATTTTATCCGCTGCCATGTATGTATATGAATGTCATATTTTAGCCGCGAATTCCAACAGAAACGACACTCCAAATCGCCTCTAGGACTTCACATAAACCCTTTTGAAAATACCGCATGCACGTATATGATCATATACTACTAGTATATATTCGTATACATACTAATAATAATTTGAAATCCATTTCTAAAACCTTTCGCACAGATGACAAACAATATGCAGTCAAGCATGATAGTTAATATATCAAAAAAAAAAACAGTAAGGCATGCAACATGCATACATACAAGCTCACCTTATGCAGACTATACAGAATTCTATGCTACTATCATATATAGAACTATACAACAGGGGAATGAGCAATAAAATAGACAAGAGTCCAAAGTCAAAAATAGAATCGAGTGTGGACTACTGCCACCGGAGAATAAATCACGTGTGTTTCGCTAGACATATGGGTTACCCTGATAACTGGGCCTTCCAGACAATGGTATACCAAAAGTTACATTTATCTCTGTAGCATAGGCATCACGAATCATAATAATTAAAAATAAATAATAATAATAATAATAATAATAATCAATCTTAAAAGTAAAATATACAGAAGCAAACAAGCAAGCAAACAAGACAGATAATTACATAATTATATTCATTTTCAAGCAGATCATTTATTACTAAAATATATGCTAAATATCAATACAGGCTTTTTAACATGTAGAGTATAACGTATACAAATTATATAAAAATAAATAGTAGAGCAGACAGTCATGCAAAGTAGAAATTAATTCACTGAAAGATTTATATAAATATATACATATATTTCAAAAAGCGAAACAGAGTACTGATTATTATCACACAAGTTAGATTATCAAATTAGCCAAATCATTAATTATTCAGATTTTGGATAATAGCCAGGTACATCAAAATCATATAGTTTCAAAAAGACACAACATATGTGTTTGAAGCTGTCATTCCACTCACCTGGAAGTCCAAGCTGAATGGTCCAGTCACGCACCACTGTTAGGCAGCTGGTCTTGTAGACACGAACTTGAAGCTGAAAGCATATATAATTAGACATATATCAAAATGTGATATTGTGGTAATACCAAATGTATGATACGCAAATGCAGACCCAAACTCCGAAAACCTATTTCAATCAAAGATCTAATACCCACGACTCAAAAATCGAACATCTCATAAAATTATAATTTGGTGCCTCAAATTTTTCAAAATTATATTTTAGTCCTTAAGACCTCAAAAATTTACAACTTAGCCTCCAAACTTTTAAGAATTTACAAATCACTCCCTCATTATTTCAAAATTACAAATAAAACCTCAACTTTTTTGAAATTACAAATATGTAGCTAGACTTTCTAAAAATTACAAATTTGGTCTCCACTTTCTAAAATTTTCAAATCTGACCCAATACGAAAATATCAAGTTTAGTCCTCCAATTATTCAGAATTACAAAAATTATGTTTTTAGCCCTTTTGACACAAAATTACACAATAACAACCTAAAATCCGTATCAATCAAAATCTGATAATTCCAAACGTCCAAATCAATCCCCCACAACATCAGAAACATGAATCTAACTCCAAATCATCAAGAACAACACCAAAACGTCCCAAATCTATCAAAATCCGAATTGCACCAAATCAGTTTATGAACAACCTTGATTCTTATGTTTTTACGCTATATCTAAGCTTTCTAGCATCATTCTACTATGATCTAACATAAACACGATAAATTTGAGCTTAAAATTAAATTCGTCTGAGAATAAAAGATGGGATTCAAGAACTAAAAATGATGAAATAAAAGGAATAGAAGATTGATCTTACCTCAATAGATGTTTAGGGATGATGGGCAATCAACGAAAATGATTTTCGGACAAAATGGGAGTGATTTAAGTGAGAAATGAGTGAGTAAGGCCGAGAGAATCTAGTATGGGGTATATATAGACCCTGCCCAAAACGGCGTCGTTTTAGCAAATTTACCTTGCTCATTCGAGTGACAGTCATCCTTACTCGAGTGACACACTTCTTACTCAAGTAAGATTTTCCCAGATATTCATCTAGAGATATGGTTCACTCGAGCAACCTAATGGCTCACTCGAATAATTCATACCCCATTTCACTCGAATAACTTCAAAATACTTACTTGAGTAATCAATGGTCCATTTCACTCGAGTAAAGACTTTTGCTTACTCCATTAAATCCTCTAAAAAACCATTAACCAGCCACTCAACACTCCAAACATTCTAGATCAGAACGTGACGAAACGGAAAGCAAAAGGAATTCAATCGGAACGGGAGGGATATTACACTCCCTTTAATATTTTTTAGGTATACTTTTGAATCTCAGCAAACGTTTGGCACCTCGATCTCAGTGATGCACCTTTGCTACTAGTGAGTGCCCTCTTGTTCAGGCTCTACTGTTGTTTTCAATACTAGATTTCCACACCGGGTTCTGTTGGGTTACTGGGCACATTTTCGTATTTTGACTTTTAGATTTTTTCTAAATTTTTTATGTGTATTTTGATATATTAAAATATGTTTTGATATATTAATATTTTGTTATAAAAAGGTATATTTCATTTACTTACATTTATTATATTTTTTCAATAAATATTTTATATTTTATACCAGTTGTTAATAATTAGATAATAAATGAATAAGTTTGGTAGAATGTCTGAATCTCTGAGGCTTGTGCGAGATGGACCTGGCCTCCAGTTTGGTTCGTCTTGTATGTCAGTCATGATTTGAAAACGGGTCCTGACATGGGTAGTACTTTAAAATTTTGCATTATCATATACATTATTTTGCATGTCTCTAATCTCTTGATAATGATAAAATCCTTGATCAAATTTGTTTCCCTTGATATAACATTCAAATTCATGAAGGTTTTGTCATCATCAAAAAGGGGGAGATTGTTGAACCAATGGTGGTGAAGATTTAGATCCTCTTACGTTTTGATAATGAACAAAAGTTGGTAATTAAGCTAGCAAAGTAAAATGTTCAATGAGATGGCCAAAGGATTCAATTGTTGGTGTAAAAAAAGTTTTGCTCGAGTGAGATTCAAAACAAGTTTTGCTCGAGTGAGATTCATACTCACTCAAGTAAAACAAGTTCCAATGGCAAGAGGAAATGAAGTTTTCACTCGAGCAAATTGGAGTTCACTCGAGCAAGCAGAAGACCAAGAAGAATAAGTGGACATAGAGTTACTTGAGTAGAAAATAAGCTTACTCGAGTAATCAAAGGCTCCAGAATAAATGAGAGTGGTGAAATCAAGGAATTTGAATATATTGGCTTTGACAGAGGAGTTACTCGAGTAAGTCATATATGGCAGTCAATCAAGTATCAAATGCATCCAACGGATATATTATTGAGCCCAACAATCTTATGACTTAGAAAGACTATAACTATATGAAGAAAATGCAAAGATTGCATGGATAATCATGTGCTTTCAAGTCTCATACATTTAGATCAATCCAACAACACCAAAACATCAAACTCAAGTTAGAGAGAAAATCATGAGCATCAAGCAAACGCATGTACTCCTAACATAGAGCTTACATTGTGATGTTTTTGTATACACCTTGGGTGTAGGAAAAGTTTATTGTAAGCTTTAGAAAACAACATTGTAAGGGCTTTAAAGGTGTGAGTCTTGATATAAATTAACCTTGGTAAGGCTTTAGAGGTCTGAGCCGAAATCAACCTTGAGTTAAGCTTTAGAGATGTGAGTCGAAAATCAACCTTGTAATTAGCCTTGTTGGATTGAGACGTAATCAATCATCGATATAGTGAATTTGGGAAAATCCTAAGTGAGGAACTTAGGTAGTGGATGTAGGCAAGGATGGTCGAACCACTCTAAATCATTGTGTTCATTTTCTCTCTTCCTTACTCACACAACTCCAAAGGCAAGACCGAAAATTCTCCAACAGTTTTTTGTTGAGGTTGATTGATTTTGATCTAGGGTGATTACATTTGGAGACGTTCGTAGACTTTTGGAGACTTTTAGGAATCAAATTAATTATCATTAAATAAAATAAAATTCGTAAAAAAATATATACAAATAATTGAGCTTAATTAAAAAATATATTACATTAAAAATTTATTGAAACAATTTTTTAAAAAAAATTTGTGCAAATTGGACACATTTGGAGACTTTTGGAGACCTTCTGTATTAACCCAAACTTCTTATAAAAAATTGTAAACTGTCTTTTGGAAACATCTAGAGACCTTTAGGGAATTAATATAATTTTTTTACTAAAATTCATTTTTCTGCTAAAAATTCAATTTCCCGTAAAAATATCGCAATTTCTTACGAATATAGAATTTTTCAAATGAGTTTTATTTTTTGGCATTTTTCAAAATTGGTATGTTTGAAAAATATTTTTCAAAATCAGTATTTTATTTTGATATAAAGTGTGATTTTCCCAAAATAAAAATGTACCAGAAAATAAATGCCAACTATGCAAAGTTACCGTATGTATCAAACTATTTCAAAACATACCAATAAGGAGAAAATTATTTCCACAGATAGAACAATATGGGACGAGCGAGAAATTTTAGCCTCTCGCGAGAAAAAAGATATTTTTGCAGCTTTTATCTGTAGGGTTGTACAAATAGTATATATGTGGTGGGATAAATGGTGCACAATACCAAAAATGTAATTTGTCTTAAAAAACAAAAAATAATTTATTTTTTAATATGCAAAAAAGCATACAATAAAATATAAAAATTCAGTATTATCTAGAGGTGGTTATTATTGAACCGGCCAGCTGGTTTGAATTGATATCGGACTAAAAAAACCAATACCAAAACCGGCACCCTTGGAACCGCCAAATCCGTTCCGATTCCGATTCAATATTTTCAAAAATCATCGAACTAACTATTAACCAGCAATTCAAACCAATTTTTTTTTCCATCCGACCGTTGTTGCCAACGATTCAACGGTCCAAAATTAATGACAACATTATTTTAATAAAAAAATTTAAGAAATTCGATTTGAACCGTCGAACCAGAATCGTAGACTAAACCAACAGAACCGAAATCAAAACCAGCCAAAATCGGTAAGGGGCGGTCCAATTCCGATTCAATAATTCCATTGAACCGTTTCAGCTGGTTCATGAATTGAAACTGGCAGTTCCAAACCGTGATCACCTCTAATTTTATCAACCAATAAGATATAATCAATTTCATTCAATTAAGTGTACATGTAGTATACAAAAGGAGTTTAAACTGATTTAATTAATAAATTATGTTTCATTAATTATTTTTAATAGAAGCGTAATGAATTATGTCTCACCGTTTTTTAACAGAAGCGTAATAAATTATATTTCATTCAATTTTTTAATAGAAGCGTACAAAGACACACAACAGGTGGTCTAATAGTGGACAAAATAAAATTTCAATTGGTTTAGTGTAGTGATTTAGCATAGTAATTTAGTTTTCTACTGGTTCAAATGGTGTACAAAACTCAGAAGAGGGAGAGAAAGGGAGGAAGGGAAGGAGAGAGAAATAAGATAAAAGAATCTTTTATTTGCACAAATATTTTCTCCAAGATTCCAATTTTGAAAATAGAAATAAAGTGTTGCTAAATTTGCAGTTTTAAGGTTTTCAAGCTGCTGTTGTGTAATTTCCTCCACAATAAAAGAGTTTACTCGCGCAATAAAAGAGTGTATAGCACCATGAATAATTCATAGCAAGGCTTCTGCCTTTAGGCATGGCAGCTCAAAATGGTAACAAGAACAGATAAGTAAAGCACAAACATGTTATAGCATTAACACCTGCATCTTTTATTATCATTAGTTGCAGCAGTTTATCACTTAATTAGAACCGTCAAAATTTATCTTTTACAAATAGTTTTCTGCATCAACAGTAGGGGTTGGGCAAGCCTCATTCATACATTTTAAGTATGAAATCCTGCTTTTATCTACTTACATATCATGACCCCATATGTACCTGAATATAGGTTCGTCAAGCTTTCAAAGTCATTTTGTCTTGCAAACCACAAACCATGTTTGCTGGGACTGCAAAGTCTATCATCTTCGGATATGACAAGTTCAAATCTGTTCAAAAAAGATTGCATCAGTTCAGATTTTAATCGACAAGTTCATGAGTGAACTTTTGTTTAACTGCCATTATGTCTTTTGTTAAGGCTACTATCGGCAAAGACCCTTCATTTTTGTGCCTAAAAGCGGTTAGAATTTTATTTTTACTTTCTTCAAGGAAGGGGCCCTCATTCATTGTAAACAATCCAAAATTAACTGCTGCAGAAGGTTTCACCGATAGCAGACAGAATGAAATCATCAAACATTCCTTGAAAAGAGCAATGTTAAAGATCAATAAGAGTTCATGCAAGTTATCGGCACTTACTTTGCATGATGCTTTTGAAAGCTTCCTGCGCAACAGAATTTACAGCATTAGCAACAGGGGGAAGAAAAAAGAAAAATTAAGGGCACGTTTAGTTGTGGAAATTTTCCACTTTTTCTAGAAATTAGAAAACAGAAATGGAAAAATGAAAAATTTGTTCATGTAACACTAAAATTTACATTGTTTTCTATGTTATTTTATTAAACAAAAAAAAAAGAAAACAGAAAATGAAAATTGTTTTCTCAACTAAACATAGCTTAAACTATTTGCAAGAAGAAGACATGAAAGACCGGCAGCTCTGTTAAAAATTAAGAATAAACTATAACTGGGTACTTAGTGTCATTTTTCATTTAATTAATAGAGAATTTTCTTTTATCCTAGAGTAATTTTTCATTTTGTTAATAGAAAATTTTCTTTTATGCATATTAATTTTGAGGCACGGCAGCAAAATAGTTTAGCAGCATGACATTTGGAGGCCCCATATGTTTAGTCAAAATGTGACAAATGAACAATGCTGCCGAGTACAATTGCAAAACAAATGGCCCAAAATACTTTCCTTGGCATCCAATGAAGTAAATGGAATCTCCAAAGTCCGACCAGTCAATTAGTGATAATCAAATAGCTTTGTGTTGTCAACATAAAATGCAAGAAAGGATTACCTCATCCTTAGTCAGCCGAGTATTGTACTGCATCTCCTCTCCCACAGTGCTTACCTGAAACAAAATGGATTTTGGCATTTTGCTATAGCAGAAATATTTATAATCAATTAGCAAAAACATAAATGTTTTCTTACCGAAAACCCCTTATAGTCATGAGCTGGATAGACCAGTGTATCCTTTGGCAAGGTGAATATCTGTTCATGAAGGAAAAATTAGTAGCAATCAGTCAATGTACATTTTGTCTATTTCTTCTGTTTACTTCTCTTTATGTAGGATTTTAGTTTTACTGAATTAAAATAGCTAGTCTCATGTCCATGCCTGTGAATGCACTGAATTGTAAAGTTGCTGAGAACTTCCACCCTGCAAACAAAGAAGAAAAGCAGCAGTAGAAATTTTCAGACCGAAGACGTTGATGAACTTCCTCTCAGGAGAAAACCCTTAAATATATTCAGTCCTATTTGGTTGAAGCAAATAAGGAAGGACAAATATGCAGAAGATCATTTGATCAAAGAGATTCCTACTCGAGTGACCAGAGAGAAACCATGAAGATAAGTGCTTAGTAAAGTGACTTAGTGGTGCCAAGTGAACAAAGGTTCATAAGCCAATGTCATTCAAGTAAATATACTTCGCACTTGACAGACCAAATTCCCGATAGCATCCCACAAGCAAAATGGTATGGCAATCAGCACCGCACTTCCACAAATGGATGTGCACAGACATGAGGGCTCACTTGACCAAACATAAGTAAGATGAATGAACAGAAGATAATTGATGATGCTGCAACAAGAGATTTTGTAACTCAGGACTTCAAGATTCAAAATGCCCACCTTTTGAGAAGACCCTGACAAGCAACCAGCTGAGTGACAAAAATACTCATTCTGTCTGAAGGGAAAATTTTCACTAGGTCCCTCAACTAAATAAAAGCTCATTAGAGAACAAGTTCCAGAGAACTACAGTCTGAATTAACAATCGAATGACAAGATGTTCACTAGATTGAACTTGGAAAATAATTTAGCCAAGTGAGGAAAAACTCAGTGAGGATGTTCATCCATAAAACCCATGATTGTGAGAGCCTACGCTGCTCAACTGACCAGAATCTCACTGGAGTGAGCCTGATGAACACAACCAAGTGACATATGCCCCACCAAGAAGATATTCCAACACTTGCTCAGCTGAAAGATGATATACTGAGTAAAAAATGTGTAAGGCATCATTAAGTGAAACTAAAGTTATATCCAAATGGCTCCATTGACATGTGCAACAGCTAGAAGATGATTTTATAAATATATCAAAAAGGCAAAAAGGAAAAAAAGTGAAAATATTAGCGTTCAAGTTGATCATCAATAAATTTCTTAATAATTAAATCGAAAGGAAAAGCTAAAAGAAAAGAATATTTCACATACTGAATCTAGCATTTGAGCTTATTTGTATTCCATGTAATAAAATTTAGAGAATTGAGAGGTTCAGTTTTGAGCTTCCGAAAGTAATTAATTGGTCCAGTTGAACCAAAGTTCAGCTTATGATCTGAGTTCAAACATAGTATTTTAGTCGAACTATAATCAACCAGGAGGTTGGATCTGAACCTTGGTAAGCTTGGCAGTTTTTTTTTTTTGTTGAATTAGATAGTGTATTTGATTTAAACTGCAATCAACTTGTTGCAAAAGTTATTACTTATCTGAAAGTAAGTTATAGTTTGTAGAAAGTCTGGTTTGAGGTATCGAGTTAATGGAAAATTCAAGTGGTTTGTTTTGGGGTGGTGTTGGTGCTTCGAGTGGAAATTAAACCACTATAAATTTTTGTGTTCAATTCTCCTTTTTATTTATTTTTTATTTTTTATAATTATACACTCATACACACCTTAATATTGACATTTTGAAATTTTTTTTATTGTAAACAGAAATTTTAATTTCTCATTAATACTTTATTTATCCATCCTAAAATACAATTCATGCTAACAAAGTTTCTATTTTATACAATTCATGTGAAGTTTATAAATAATCCTTGTGGACAGACAAATAAAGATAACGACATCAGTACAAAGAATATCATGGACTGATATACCCATAATATTGATGTCATTGTCATTAATGAAATTGTCATGTTTCCTTAATTTCCTTCTACCAGATAAAGAGAATACCAACAGAAAGAACTTTTGAGAAGGTTCTTGATTTTAAAAAAATTACACCGTGCTTTCCAAACCTAGTGAGTTGTCAGAAAGAACTAAAGAACTCATTTCAAGAGTCTTCAATTTTACACAGATTTGAGAAACTTTCTCTGTGTTTCTTTTTTAATGGAACTGAAGACAACATTGAGATCTTAAAAATAAATGATAAGTGGGCCTCACGACACATACAATTTAAAACAAGACCGGATTAAGCAACGGTTATTTTCAGAATTAGAAACGAAGAACATTATCTAACAGATTATACCTGAAAATCTGTCCTCCCACATCCACGTATCAATAAGGCATCTCCTGTGAATGCCATCCGGGGTTGTGGTTGATCAGGTCCATCCCCAGTAACATAAGTCACGCAGCCCAGAGTATGGCCAGGTGTGGCACGTACCTTCAGTCACAAGTATGTTATTTGTTAGTGCAAATGATGCAGAATATTTAAAAGGAGTAAGGATGATATAAGATAGCAAGTCAGCTCAGAAGTAAGGCCTGTCCAGACAAATTTAAACCAGAAAATCTAATTGAATTAAGAAGTCTCCCTTTGTTGGCACATTTAAAAAGACAATACAGGTAAAAGATGGAAGAAATTAAAAAAAAAAATGTAAATGTCCAAAACCTCAGACAAGAACAAATAACAGAATTGCATTCCCAGAAGGATATTTGAAAAGGTGCTAGAATTTTACCTTGCTAGCTGTTGGTGCAATAGAAAAACTGTGTGAAAGATGAAGTTTCTACAATTGTGGGAAAGGCAACACAAAGAAGTCGGTTTATTATTAGGCAAAGTTTTCAAGCATATACAGAAGGGATCAACCATGCTCTTGAATCTTAACCATTAAATTCTCCAACAAGTGTGCTCTTATATTTCACAAATGCAATCAACAAACATCTAAATGGAACAATGTCTCGACCCAGATTTTACCACCAAAGATTACCAAAAGGGTAAGGAATAGAACAATTACACCCAGACAAGATAACTTGGACGACGCAAATAAAACTCTATGCTTTAATTCTAAATCAACAGACAAATTCAAACAGTGAAGAGTCTCCATTCATACCTCCAGGAAAAGATCCCCAAAAGTGATTTTATCACCTGGCTCAATCAAAACATCTGCTTTGGAACCACTTGCTCTTGAAATGACAGATTTCACACCGGGCAATTTAGTCTGCACAGGAAGATTAAATTAAAGAATTATTTAAACTGTGTATCTACCACTTAATCATTATCATGTCAAGCCATGCTAATCACTTTGATACTCCGACAAACTACGTTATCAAATAAACTTTGGCCAATGCTGAAACAAATACACAGACCGCAATCCTGCAAACATAAAACTTTTTTCTTTGTTTTTTCATCTCACGAACAATTAATCCTATTTCTTGACCAAATTTCTTTTAGCACTCCAGCCAAGCATTAACATCAATTATTCATAAAACCATTTCACAATCAAAATGTGAATAACTAACAGAGATCAAGTCAGAAACAAACCTTAATAAGGCCAGTCCCAGTGACATGATCAGCATGCACATGGGTATTCATAGCATAAGCAAGCCTCAAACCCAGTTCTTTCACAAGCGTCAAATCCCTATCAACTGTCTTATCAACCGGATCAATCAACTGCAGCAGCGAAAATCCAACAAGTTAAACAAAAGAAACCCAATTCCACATCAACCTAAAAAACAAAATCCCCAATTGTAATCCAGATTCGCTATGATCATTCCAAGCTCAAAAAGGTTGAGAGATTTCTATTCTTACCAGAGCGAGTTTATCAGGATGAGAGACATCGGCAAGAAGGTAAGTGAAGGTGGACGATTCTTTCTCAAAAAGCTGGCGAAACAACAGCTTCTGAGACTGAGATCCCATTTTCTTCGTATTCAAAGAACAGTAAGTTCTGGTTCTTGAAGGCAGATTGGCGAGAAGCTTTAGCTGTAGTCGTGGAAGCAACAACGTCATCTTGTTGTTTTATATTCCACAGCATTGCGCAAAATGATTTTTCACAAGGTGCCTTGTTTATGCCAATTCGGTTCCAATGGAATTTCTTTTACAAGTTGCCCAACTATTGCATTGAAGATCTCGCCATATCTTCCATCAACTTTTTTTTTGGATACGATAAAATCAATGCGTGGCTTAAACAAATACAACATTCCTTTCTAAATAGAAGATTGAAAAATTAAATATTTTATCCGTTTGTCTTTATCAATATTTAAATAAACATCTATGTTTAAATAATCAATTGAATGATTTTTCATGTCAATTATATCAATTCAAGATAAACCTGGGTGCCATCGTAGACCTACTTTTGTTCCGAATTGATATTTACTTCTTTTTTATCTTTTACGCTTTAATTACTATTTTACTTTTAGTTTCGAAATAAGTTTTACAAAACTTCCCTTTTCATTTTCCTTATCCTTTGTCACTTTTTTATATAATTAAAAGCCCGGAAGTATTTGGAAAAATCACACTTTTATTTCAAAAATAAATACTAAATTTTAAAAAAATTCACGGTCCAAATTCATTCATTCAAATGAAAACATGCGTAAAACTTTTTTTAAAAATATCATATTTATAAATAGTTCGAAAAATTGTGATATTTTCACAAAAAAATGAATTACAGTAAAAAAAATCTAATTTTTCATAAGGTCTTTAAAGGTATACATAAGTGTTTTAAAAGAGATTTCACATTTTTTTTTCGAAGTGCACTAATTTTTCAAGAAGGTATTCAAATGTCTTTAAAGCTCTAAAAAAATCTGATTTTTTCAGAAAGTCTTCAAAAGTCTCTAAAGGATTTCGAAGATCTCCAAAATTCTACAGAAGAGTTCACAATTTTTTTATAAAAAAATTGATTTAATTAATTTTTGGTGTAATAACTTTTTAAAATTAAGCTGAATTATTTGTATATATATGTATTCGGTGTATACGATATTTATAAATTTTAATTTTTTAATGTTGATTAATTTGGTTTACAGAAGTCGTCAAAAGTTTTCAAATGTCTACAAAAGATTTGCAATGATCTTCAAAAGTCTACAAAAGATATACGCAAGGCGTACTTCGCTGCCAACACCAGGTCAATCACTGCCACCACCAACAATAAAAATAAACTATGTCGCTGACGACACCAAAACCAGTTCAATCAAGCCAAAATCAGCTCAATCAATTCTTTTCATTTTTTTCTATAATAAACATAATGCAGTTGCTATGGTTCTGCCACTAATCAATTCATCCCCCACAAAATCCTATACCTATCGTCGCCACCAAATCACCACCAAAAATCTCAACAAAAAAACACAATCATCATCGTCGCCCTCCCTCGCATTTGTTCTCATCACCACCCCATGTTTTTCCAAAATACACAATCACTACCGCTACAACCACCACGTTCGACAGGGATTGCCTTCCCCGACACATGCATAGTCTTCTCCGTCGCATCACTGTCCACGTCTTCACGATCCGAGATAGGACCATGACCGTCGTACTAGGCGAACTGAACCAAAGGCTCAGTCCATCCCACACAAGTTTTGGAAGAACATAACTTCTACCCAGTTTAACAAATACAATATCATGCATATAAAAGTTGATAAGTGTAACAAAATATATCTTAATCACTTGTAAATAAAATGTGTTAACAAAATAATAATATGAACCAACTACCCATAAGTATTCTGGTATGGAGCAACTAGCATAATAGATAAATTGGGCTCGAACAAAAAGGGTATTCACTGCTACTTTTGAATACCCCATTGAGTGCTAAATGTCGAAGGGTCACTATCAACAAAATCACCTGAAAAATATTAAAGGGAGGGGGTGAGTAAAACTCAATGAGGGACAGCACTCTAGATCGTCTTCAAGGCATCATATAACTAGTTTGAAAACATTTTCAAAAAACTACAACATGCACGTACATAATCGTATACTATAAGTATACACTCATATACATACTATTATTTCCTCAGAAAAATCATTTCGAAAATATTTCGCACTAGAAGCAAACAACACACAGTCAAGCATATTAGTTTTTTTAAAAAAATATATATAGAGGGGTGGACAAAGTCCAAATCCATTATTTTACCCCTACCTCCTCCAAGGTTTAAACCTGGAACATACACCTGTAAACATTAGGTGATTACCGCCAGACCGAACCCCTTGGGCATCAAGCATATTGATTAATATATCAGAAAATAAGTAAAAACTCCTAACATGCATTCACGCAAATCTATATATTATTCCTTCTTTATTGATTTCAAATTAATCATTAAGCACTAAATTTAATACATTATCATGCACTACAGGTATCATGCCCGAATATTAAGAATGTAGACAAAACATATGTCATACAATTATGTAATATATCGCCCATTATGATTGGATTCATGTTGCTCTCCGTTCAATTCCGATCCGATCCTGAATGTTTGAGGTGTTGAATTAATGATTAATGGTATTTTAAGAGGAGTTACTCGAGTAAACAAATGTCTTCACTCTAATGAAATAGACCACGACACACTCGAGTAAACCAATCCGGTTACTCGAGTAAAATGAGGTTCGACTTACTTGAGTAAACCCATGTGTCTGGCCAACATACGTATAAGGTGGCGGCAGTCCACATCAGATAATTTGTTTGAACTATTATGGTTGTAGAAGTCCACATATTATTTTGATTGTCTCTGGTGACGGTAGTCCACATTTGCCTAAGTGGCTATTTTTTATTTCATCAAATCCAGTTTAATTCCTCAAGTCTTGTTCATAAATTTAATATTGTCTTCATATTTATACATCAACAATCATCACCAACGATCCCACTACATTACCATTGATACTTACCATTGTAATCAGAGAAATCATCAAACGAATTTATCACCAAATCAATAATTACATACCATTCTTATCCTTAGGCTATTTTTACTAATATATCTAGTATTAACCTCCATTTATTGTCTATCAAATATCAACCTCTATTCATCATGTACTGAATATTCATAAAATCATTAGAACCAAGAAATATGTCTCAATACCATTCCTTCACTAAACTGATTGACTTCCAAACACTAATTATTAAGTTTTCTCCTCATATCAATAAATAAAAATTGCATAAAGATCCCTTATCCATACTTTTAACATCCAAAATCCTTAGTAGTCCAAACACTGTCTCACTCTAATTAACACGACTAATACACATATCATGAAATCTAAACCCATGTCTTAACAAATTTAACTCCAATACACCACACAAATCTAACTCATAAATCTATCATCAATCATTACTAGTCTTATCCGCTAATTCCTCAAACATATTATACTTAGTAATATCATTAGGCTCTCTTGCACTTACCAGACTCGTTATAACATTTTATTCCATGATAACAAACCTCAAATCAATCTCATTATTTATCCTCACTTACTAAAGAATCAAAATGCTTCCCTTATGTTCATCAAATTCTCTGAATTACCATAATCCGAACACAACAACAAATTGATCCCAATCTATCTTGAACACCTTACTCATTAATTTTGCAATTTCGATGAAGTAGCATTAAACAACATCACACGACCTCAACTGATGATATTCTAACCTTGAATCGATTTAGAGAACCACAAAGCTCGTTACAACTAGTCAACTAAATCACCCACTCTCTGAAATTACACCAAAAAATTCTCATACTACATAGAGACTCAATTAATATCCCACACAAAAGAATAAGGAACCTTCAACCAAATTTCCTCCAACAGAAGTGTCACTATCCAGCATAAGCATGCAACTGTTCTTAAGCAACAACTAACAACTAATAGGCTTCTAACCACTAAGCCCAAAAGTTTAAGCTTACTTAAGTAGCAAGGTCTTTATACTTATAAACATTTCAAACCATATACACTTATATGATATGGAATAGACAACTACTGCACAACAGGTTGCTTGACCTGTTAGCTTCAGCTGCGTGCTTAGGTGGGATGTTACAATTCCCACCCTATTCGGTTAGCGACATCCTCGTCGATAGGTCTTCCAATCATGATGCCCAAAATCTCTCCCATGTTTGGTCGGTATGGGATTTGTCTATACTCAACCTGTATATGTTGGATTTGCCTAGACTCAAGGACTTCTTGTAACGCCCTTATACTTTTCATATGATTTAAACTATATCCATATAATCACATAAATTCGTATACCATTATGGAAATGCAACAAGAGAATATATATTTTAGAGTTTAATACACACAAGCCTACAACATAAGCTAAACTCATCTAACTATATAAGCAAATGCTAAGGAGGAGAGAGTCTAGAGCACCGGCTAACCGACTTGTGACTCATGCTCCTATCTACAAACTTTTAGCTCCAAATCTTCCGAAAAGATCTATCAACAATGGTAACTTGGGAAAAATATTTACGCTTTATATGAGTCGCAACTCAATGAGAATAAATCATCATAGATCAAACTCAAGCAAACACAAGCATATGATAAATAATTGATTAACTATGTCATACAAACATATGCATATGCCACTATGTTCCATTTTATATGATGTGACCAAACAAGCTAAGTATCACCCTGGGATTCCTGTATGCCACTATGTAATTGGTTGTCTAGCATCGTATGAAACTTGACCCAAAGGTCTCCTACGTAGTAATGACCAGAAGGTCTCCTGTATGGATATGACCCGATGGTCTCCTATGTAATAATGACTTGAAGGTATCCTGTGTAATAACTTGTGAGTACTAAAGCATGATAGTCACAATGCTTTTATTAAGTCCAGCATGAATGCATCAATATGTGAAACATTTAATAATCAATATCCATGTAAAAGCATTTTATTCCATACGTAAAATGGGCATTCTCAACATATAGCATCTATCACATAAATTCAACAAGTCACCAATTTGTCCAAGTAATCATATCAAGAGCTCATCTTTGAACACAATTCATATAACACACATTTGAATTTAATCTCAAGTTTATACTCACATGTGCCTCCATTGCAAAACAAGCACTCACAACTTTTAGGTTCTCATTCTACGATTGTTCAAGTTCTCTGGATCTACACAATATTAAATTATTTATATCAATATCAAATACATTTTCTGTAAAATTATAGACTAGTCCTTTTGTTAAACATTCTTATTCAATTTAGTCCATATGTCGTAGCCAATGACATGAAATTTGAATTTACTTAATCTATAAACTAATTAAATCTCTAACTTATAAGGACTTGTTCTCATTCTCTTTTACATGTTACGCCATAAGAAGTTTCAGTTTAGTCCCTATTGATGAAAAACATAACAAAACAGTCCCTATAGTAGACTTCTTAGTTTATTCTCAACTGGATAGCCCGTTTTCTATTTAACTTATTTGGAGTTAAAAATACCATATTAAATTGATATAAATTTTATTTGAAAGTAGACATTCTAATATTACTGTATATATAAATTAGGACTTCTAATTCAATTTGTACAATTTGTGGCAAGTTTTTAAATTCAGACTATCTTCTGTTTTGTTTCCACTTCAAGACCAAGTTGAACATCACTTAGTGTTTAAATCATAGTTCATTCATTTAAACTTAAATTTGATCACTGTAAAGTGGGTCATAAACTAGACAAACATATATTTCTAACATGAACTTTGTTTTCTAATTCAGTTAACACAATATTTGACAAATTTTGAAATTTAGATTGGGAGCTGTAACAGGGCAACTAGACCTTTACTCAGTGTTGTAGTCATGGTTTTCTCTATTTAGCTCCAAATCAAAAACGGTTTGTTGATTCAGGAACTAGAGTCACATATACTTGTTTTTGGAAAATATCAAAGGCTAAATCGAAATACAAACATCTCAGTAAATTTTATATATGAACCTAGAATTAAGTTTTATTATGTGAAACTATAAACATGACCACTCTTAGAAAAACAAGCATAACTCCATAAATACATGGAATTAAGCTATTTTATTTTACAAGAAGTTATATGACATAACTATCTACAATTGTCATGTTTTTCACTTTTCAAAATTAAGTCTCCAGGGTTTCTAAAATCAACATCTGAAATTAGTGTAATTCATACTATTTGAACCCTGAATATAAAATTACGTAGAATTAAACTAAACTGGTTTATAGACATCTATAGGACACATTATAACACCCATACCCTTATAACATATATTCACATAACTCTATAACATATATCGATATAAGCATAATAATACCAAAGAAAAAGCAACGCGTTCAATCTGCCAATATCATTACATTAATAATATCAGAGTTACACAACATATATCACAAGACAAATCTATCAACTAGATACAAAATATGATGAGCCACTAAGATATCATCCTCAAAACCCTATATGCACATGTGTGATGGAGAGAGAGATCACGACATTTTGACCTCTGTCGGATGCGTGTATCTACAATTCTGAAAACTGGCTCAAATATAATCTCTGATACCTAAGAAAATCATTGCGCTTTATACGAGTCGCAACTCAATGAGAAACCCAGTAAATATCAAACAATATATAATCAGATACTATATATGCATATAACTCATTATAACACAAGTAAAACATATACGATCAAGATAACAATAAGAGTGCAATGTCATTTTGTTTAATTTGGTAATGGTCTGATATGTCAGATATAGCCCCAGGATTCCAATATAATAGATCTCGTGGATCTTTCTAATATCAATAGAATTGACCAGGAGGTCTGATCAAATAAATCAAATAAATTGTTGGCCAGCTCGATATCATAGAATGGATTTTAGAGATGGATCCTACAAGATTTACCCGCATAGCACTTAATTCCATCTACTTTCTCATCTAACCAATATTTCCAATAGAATTGCATATACCTGAACATATTGGTCATACCATTTCCTTTACGTCATATGAATTCAAAAGCAGCATATATACACACTATATCTAGTAGCATTTCCAATTATTCATATAATGTGTCCAGCATATAATCATCAATGGTTCAACACATATCAAATCTCATTCACCAATATCGTATAAGTCCAGTACATAATAACCAACACTTCAATGTGTACCCTATATTCATCAATATCACATAATCAGCTCATGAAAAATATCACATAGCAATTATATCACAAATCTCTTATCAGCTAGAAACATCAACAATATATCAAGCAATATACGATATAGCACAAATAGCACATAAGGGTTCACTCATAGTACAAACAAATGTTCCAAACTCCTAGATTGCCCTCTGGAATATCTCCAAAATGTTTCTCACCTAGTACACATAATCACACAATTTCCCATCAATATAGAATGCATATGTGCAGCTATATGAATGCAATGCTCAATGATGCATGTTTTGATTTGGACACTTCCAATATGCACTTATACATATATGTGGAATGATTCAAGACATTATCATCAGTTTTAAAACCCTTAATAGGCATACATTATTCAGTAGCAACGGGTGTGGTGCAAATCTAGCCTATTTACGCATTCTGGCTACTTTGCATTATCCTCTCCTGTTGACAACCAAATGAACTCAAATCATTCTCAAATTTTAAACACATACATTACACATATAAGGGACTATGTATACCAAAAATCAGACCCTACATCGCTCAAATGAACTCCACACGCACATTAGACCTTATTTATGCTAATTTAGCTACTTACCATTATACTCATATGTAGCCCCTGAAATTTTACAGACATATTATTGACACATAAATAAACAAATTTTATGGTTTACACTTTAACCAGTTTTGTTTATAAATGCCTCAAAATAGCAGCACAAAAACAAACTCAAATATAAATGCTAATAGCCTCATCTATCAATTCATATGTCTATATGTTCAAATCGTGTTCCAATCAATATAAAACTTTTAAATGCATGTTCTAATTCATAATAGACATGTAGAAATGAAGATAAACACTTACCACACTCCTAAGATGAAGATGGTGCAAAAACCCAGAAATTAAAATGCCTAGTTAAAGTGTTTTTCCCTTCCTTTCTCTACCTTTCCTCTCTTGTTTTCACTCAATTCAGAGATAACAAAGTGCAAACAATGAGACCTGGAAGCTTAAACTTCATTTTCTAAGCATGAGGTGAAAATTGGTTAGGTGGCACCATTATGTTCAGCCATATTTCACCCATTTGACACATGTTCTTTGCATGTTGTTGATACCTAGGATCTACTAATTCTTCTAATTTTTATAATCATCCACTTAGAATTATTTATACAATTTTCCTAATGTGTTGAAGAAACTACCTATTCAGTCCTCTCTCTTAACAACTTCACTTTTGACCACTGATTCCATTACAAATAACCTTTTATTACTCTTGTAAACCCCCTCTAAAATATTATAAAACAATATAGAATATGTATCAATAGTATATGCAATACCAAATAAATGTGCAACTATGCACGTTATATGTGATGCATGCTCATATGTATGAAATGTTGGTTACGGTCGTGACACACATAAAGCTAAAAGTTTTATTCTTTGGGTTTCCTATAATTTTATCTATAAAGTGTTAAAAAATATGAATGAAACATAGAATAGTCAAGAGCTATTATGATTTTAGGATTACCTTTGTATTGTTTAAGCTCTTATTTGGATGAATCGATGGTCAATTGTGTGTGGGAGTGTTTTTTAACGAAGTTTCGGATTAGAAGTTGATTGTGTTGATGTGGATGTGTTTTAACAAGAAAAGACTTATATATGTTGCCAATTCCACCAAAAATATCTCCTTTCTTTTTCATTTTGATCTTATCTTAATTAATGAGTCATGTGTACATGTGTTCATTAATCATTTGAACATGTGGACAACTTTTGTCTTAATATATTTAATAAGTAACAAGTATTCACTTAATATTTGAACATATGTATAACTTTTTTTCTAGAAAATTTTTCCATGTGTCAAATTTTAGGAGATAGTTATCTTTACAATACATATGTAGATTAGTTATTTTTCATTTTTCACCACACTTACTATTTATTTTCATTCTAGTCCTTAGCTTGTTATACATCATACACATTTCATCTTTAACTTAGGTTCTTTTATTTTATCCTAACCTTGTTTGACACAATCTAAAGTAATATTTCAATTATAAATAATGGACTCTATATCGTGAAATGCATATACAATGCATGTACCAATATATGTATGCTATGCATAGTTAATTGGGGTTTGGGTGATACACTTCCTCTCAACTCTTGAGGTTTGCCCCACCATCACTATCAGTTGAGGTTTTCCCTACCACCGTTCAAGTTTGCACGTGGAGTGGCTCTGATACTATAACTGTCACAACCTGGTATAAGCACACAACTATCCTTAAGCAACATTCAGCAACTAATAGGCTTCTAACCACTAAGCCCAAAAGTTCAAGCTTGGGTTACTTAAGTAGTTAGGTCCTTATACTTATAAACATTTCCAACCATATACACTTATATGATGTGGGATAGATAGCTATTGCAGAGCAGGTTGCTTGACCTGTTAGCTTCAGTTGCATGCTTATGTGGGATGCTACAAGAAGTACTACTATCTCCATGCATATGATAAAGTCTAATGCAATCAAACAGATATGCAGTGTAACACTAAAAGAAAAGAAGACATATGTAGAAGTTTAGGGAAAGAGAATGTACACATGCTAACAGCGTCCGTGCCCCTAGCCACTAACTGCCCGTTGTTAGAAGCACTCAAGCCCCTAACCTTAGACTATTTTTGCTTAGATCTGAAGGTAACCTTGCGGGGACACTTTGCTATCTTGTGTCTTGGATGACAACAGAAAAAGCAATTTCCTGAGAGCTGGTTGCATATTCTAGGATGCCTCTTCCCACACATACTACACGGTGGGAACTGTTGGAATTCGCGACTAAAATATGACATTCATATACATACATGGCAGCGGATAAAACAAAAATTTTAATGCCTTGAATTCCCCCAAGGACCCATGCATATCAACATATATAATTAAGGTTGGAAGATTTACCTTTCACCAAGGCACGATCGATCGG
>CAODLS011269486.1:0-34377 GCA_948243855.1 Flueggea neowawraea | reverse complement strand
GCATGTTGGTTCAATAAATGACGATGATTTCATTTATTATTTTTTAGCTTATTATTGTGTTAATTTGCCTTAATTTAATGCAATATTTTTTATATGTTGAATATATTGTCCAATTATTGAGTTTGTCTAAATAATTGAGATTATCAGTATGGATTCACTTAAGTCAAGTGGACTTTAAAAGTGAATCCAAATAGTCATTATTTACTATCTATGAAATTAAATATAGTATAGTCAATTATTAAGACTGAGATGGCAAACGTACACCTAGTGTACATTTCGATTCAAAACTTAATAAGAGGTTATACTAGTTTAATTTTTTATTGGATAGTAAATATATGTGTATTGCTATGTAAATTACTTGTGTGCAATTATGTCTTGTTATTTATCATATTATTTATAATATTCACTGCTTGCAAAATCGATTGATGTCGAGCCATACGAGCACATATGTTGAGATTAGACGGCAACAATCGTAAATCCTAGATTATGAAAATCTAGCGTGCACTCTAAGAGAAAAGGCTCATGCCCCTTTGAACTTGGTTATGACCAAATTCAAATAAAAGTAGAAAACCACTCAACACACTATGGAACGAATTGTCTATATGATGTGGAAATGATAAATTTTATTGCGTTCATCATCTTGTTAGTGCAAAGGATGATAAGATCACTTCGCTATTTTTGCAAGTATCAAGATGCAACATATTTACAAGTTGCATTAAAAGAGCAGATAATTGGCATGACACTAACTAGAGCTCGCGGTCTTTGACAATTGATACTGATAATTATTACAAGCAACCTAATCATGTGAGTTAAGGTGAAAGGCCTATATGATTAGAGATTTAGTGATATTGATCATAGATTGATCAAACATGAGGTCTAAAGTTGTTATCCATTTCTTACCTAAAAGTTAGGAGCAAATTGAGTTGCACCTAACCCACACTTCTCAAACATGAGATTGTGAGGAATTTGATTATATCTTATTCTGTTGGATAAATTCCAATACAAAGGTCAGAAAATATTTAAGAACCTAAGTCCTTAAAAGTGGAGATTAGACAAAATTTTAGAGAAAATTCTTGAACATGAACAACATAGACATTTTGCAAGTAAAAATGTTAACTACCAAATGCGTATACTATGTGAGACAATACACCTTTGAGGGTATGTTACTCAAACTCATGCAAGTGAGAAGAGTTACCTTGTTCAATGTTCTTACTTGAATTTCATCGTTAGCTGACGATTAAATAAACCTTAAGGATCCTCACAATGAAGTTTTGACATGATTGCATTTGGACTCCAACTAGTTCCACGAAGGTGTTCAGTCAGTAATCACCCTTAGGGATTCACTGTCGCGTATGGGCGAGACATCGGTGCTTGACATCCCAACCTGCCAAGGTGCACGTATGCCTTGCAAAGCCTCTCCGGCCCACCCGTAGCATGATAGACGCGGGCTTTGCGCTACCAAGGGTTAAGGAAATAAAGTGGCACCTTCACCATCAGCTATAGCTTTTGGCGTAATGGTAAGCACTTGATCCTTCAATAGCAACAACCCCAACTACCACCCCAACATAACACCCAAGAACAGAAACCACACCTTGAAGACCTTTTTGTCCAATTTATGGAAACAAAGGATGCCAAGGTTGACCAAATCGTCCAAAACGCCATAATACAAAATCTTGAGAGGTAAATAAGTTAATTAGCCATGGCCATATCTGATAAAGTGAAGGGGAAATTGCCTAGTATCTCTCTAGTTAACCCTAAATAGTGTGTCATTGCTATTACTTTGAGAAGTGAAAAATAGCTTAAGGAGCCAAATATGGGGGAGATGCCTACAAAAGTTAAAGCCAATTATATAAGAGTGTGGTTGGAAAACCTAACATTGTTTTGGAAGTTAAGGAAGAAAAATTTCAAGGCAAAGAGCCACCTTCCAACCAAAATGATGAAGTGAAACCCTTTGTGCCGCTTATTCAATTCCCTCAACGGTTGAAGGAACCCAATGTGCCTCATATTCCATTCTCTCAATGGTTGAATGCCCATACCCAAGCCAATAAATTTGAGAAGTTTCTTGAGATGTTCAAGAAATTAGATTTGAAAATACCATTCTTGGAGGCCATTTTTCAAATGTCGAATTATGCTAAATTCTTGAAGGAGATAGTGGCCAACAATAAGAAGTTAGAGGAGTATGCTATGGTGGCAGTTACCGAGAAGTGTAGTGCAATTTTGATTAACAAATACCCTCCAAAGCTCAAGGATCCGGGGAGCTTTCCCATTCCTTACACCTTTGGTAAATTGGAAAATGTGGATTCCTTGCGTGATTTTGGTGCTCTGGTTAACATAATGCCCTCATCCGTATACAAGAAGCTCGAAATTGGAGAGCTAACACCTAGCACCATCAAACTCCAACTTGCGGATTGATCCGTCAAGCAACAAATTGGGCTTGTAGAGAACATCTCGGTAAAAGTAGGTAAGTTCTTATTTTCAGCCAATTTTTATGTTTTAGACATGGATGATCTTGTGACTCCCTCATTATACTTAGGAGACATTTCATGTCAATCGATCGGATTTGTATTGATTTTGTTAAGGAGAGTATACTCTTTAGAATGGAGAATGAAATTGAGGAGTTTCATGTCTCTATGAATGTGCATATGCAATTGCTTAATCATAATGAGAATATGGTGCATTCATTAAAGACATGTTGCATGGTTGCTAAACCTCCACCATTACACCCTTTGAGTGACACCTAATATGAGGAACAATCTAAAGAGAAACCACTAGTGTGTTCAAAGGAAGTAGAGCTTAGAAAGGAACCCATTGCCTGTTAGTTTTGTGATCCAGTGCAATCATTCTTGTACGTAGTCGTTTGATTTATTATTTAATAAAGAGACATTTCATTTCATATCTATGGAATAATATGTTTTATAAAGATAAAACCTTCCATGAATAGTTTATTCTTCCTTATGTCATCAAGTATGAATTGATAGTAAAACCATAAGGTAAAAGGAATATTGTTTTAAATGTCCCTAATCAATTGTTACCATGGAAATCATAATGAATTAAGGTTAGTATGTTACTAAGTAGATAATTAAGTTTTATAGGTTAGTATGTTACTAAGTAGATAATTAAGTTTTATAGTTTATGTCTTAAGTATGATTTAAAACATTATCCATTAATGTAATGGATTTTTAATACAAATTACTTATTATTAAGTTAACATGTTTTTGGGTATATTATTATATGCGACATAGTTTCGGTCCTTGCATATTAATAATAGAGTGATTTATATAATGATAATGTATCAAGTAATTAAAATCCTAATAACATTAATAAACCCATGTAAAATTTGACATACTGCTATTTTTTAGGAGTATTTATTCTTGCATGACAAGGAAAATAAACCTAGTACACATGCAACAAGGAAATTCAACACACCCTAATTATGATGTGAGTAATTTGGCACACATACACCTAATTAGAAATCCTTATTCTTGGGGGACAAGAAAGGGAATTTGGATAACCATAGTGTACCTATTTAGGGTTTTCCATGTGCTCATAAATAAGAAGCACATTTCTTCATGGCTTTGCCGAATTGGTGAGTGCCACAAATAGAAAAGAGAAATTTTTTTGTGAAAATTAGAATATAAATTCTAAGTGCTAGTACACTCCTCCAATCCAAAGTGAGTTTGTTTTTGTGGATACCTTCACACAAAGGCAATTTGAGAAAAGGAGATTCTGCCTTGAATACTAAAAGCAACACCAACACTCCACTAGATCAAACATACAAGCTTTGGATCTAAGGTAGAACCACTAACTATATCGTGTACGTTGATATGTATGGATCATTGGTGAAATTCTAGGTTAATTTTTTTTTAATTTACACTGTGTTATATTCTTATGAATGTCATAATACTGGTTACGAATTCCAACAGTGGTATCAGAGCCACTTGCACGATCAACATATATGGTTCCTTTTATATGCAATATAATTGAATTGTTTTATCTATTCGGCCTTGCTTTAATTTCTATCATATTGTTACTGAATTAATGATGCACGTTAGAATTTAATTTAGCAAGATAAAATTGGTTGTATATGTTAAAGGCCAAATGGTATGTGAATGATGATTTACATAGGATGTTAAAATTCACTTAGAAAGCCGATTAGGTTTTGCATATGCGGTTTTTATATTGATATTATAAATAATGGGATGAATCATAACTTGATTATGAGATTAAGTTATTAATGAGTTTAATATAGATTGGGGTTTAAAATTAGCATCTCTTTCATGAGCAATGTGAATTATAAACCTCCCTCGCAACCGGCTTGCAAAAACCGCTTTACACATCCAACGTTTAATCAGTGTAGTTATTTGATTAATGTTTATTTGTATTCATAATCTAATTATGATTGTGTTGAATGATGATTCAATATGTATGGTGCATGACATGGCCCAAATAAACCTATGTGATTGGTTTTATTATTGATTGTAAGGGTTTTGGCCGAATGTGGCTATTTTAAATGCGCCCTGTGTGTCATTTTTGGTGAGTGTGCCTATTTCTTCTTTTAGAATAGGTTAGTATAGCTTTTATACATACACTGTATCTAAAAGAAGATGAAGGACGTTCGTTGCAATGAAGATTGAAGACCACCGTAGGTTGACCCTGATCTTTCTCACTGGCTTGTGAGATCAACTTAAATTTGGGATTGTCATGTCACATTTAAATTGTGCTCTATACATGAGATGTATATATGACATGAATGAATGTTTTATTTTCTATCCCATGCTAAACAAACAAACCGAATCCCTTCAAATAGTAAGTCGAGAATGCCTTTCATAATCAATGTTTGTAAAGGCTTTGTTCGTCGATGTATAGTTTTTGCCTTTGTATGGTGCACCCGATTACCTTAGTGAGACAAGGGTAGATAATGGTTGTATCTATATTTTTGTTATAGTTAGACTTAACATGGATATCAAAATGGTTTTGGGCGTAGGGCATAGAAAGGGATTTAAATTTCGGGATATGAGATGTCAAAATTCCTAGAAATACAAGAGTTATATATGGTATAATTGAAAATGATTTTTTCACCCAAATAACTAAGGTTAAGAACTAGCTCTGCTGACTTAATTTTGTGTGAAATATGGATTTTGTACCCACTAGTTTTTAAATTTAGCGATGTTAAATTTAGTGGGACATTTTCAAAGACCTCTTATTAATCTTTGCATATTTTGTATGTAGATATAATGGCAGGAAACCACAACACATCAACCTTTACTTTGCAATCCATCATCGAGAAGGAGAAACTGAATGGGACTAACTTTCTTGATTGGTCTTGAAACTTAAGATTTTTTATTAAGCAAGAAAGAAAGAGTTATATCATAGATACAAGAAGAGTTATGGCCTTGCACCACTCATGGAAGGAGACATATCGGTGTGTGCAATAGGGTGACAGGTAACTATTTTTACTGTCATCAACTGGGACATTAGATTGCTAGTACCGCTAGTGCCGGAGCTGGCAAAGGCAGCCAGACTGATGGCCGAGGACAGACTAGTCAGGGCAGTTCCACCAAAAGGGGCCAAGCACGGGTGTACCATCTGACACGACAGGAGGCACATGCCTTTAATGCTGTAGTGACTGGTACGCTTTCTATTTGTGAGACTCCTGCATATTATTTATTTGATATTGGAGCATCACATTCTTTTGTCACCCCATGTTTTATTGAGCTGCCTGGGTTAGTATTGCGTCAACGGGATAGGTGGTTAGAGGTTTCATCCCCTTTGGGTAGCAAGATGATAACGGGTTATGGCGTTCGAAATTGTGTGATATCATTTGATGGGCACAAAATTGGTGGTCGATCTCATCTTATTGGATGTGGGGGAGTTCGATGTTATTCTCGGCATGGATTGGCTTTTAGCGTCGCATGCTACTTTGGATTGCTTTGCCAAAAGGGTGTGTTTTAGACCACCTGGTCAAGCTGTGTTTTGTTATCAAGGCGAGGAGGACAATATGGTATGGGGTTATTTGTCCGCCCCCATAGCGAGTCTGTGGGATCGTAATTGAGTATAGAAGACGTACCCATGGTGCGAGAGTTCTCTAATATGTTTTGAGAGGATTTACCTGGACTTCCTCCTGAGTGGGAGATTGAGTTTGCTATAGAGGTGCAGTCTGGTGTCGATCTAGTATCGATTCCACCGTATTAGATGGCTCCAGCGGAATTAAAGGGGTTGAAAATTCAGTTGGGGGAGTTGCTCTCTAAGGGGTTCATTTGGCCAAGCATTTCTCCTTGGGCGCTCCCGTTTTTTTTTTTGCGAAGAAGAATGAAGATAGTCTCAGGATGTGTATTTACTATCGTCAGTTGAACAAGGTAACAGTAAAGTACCGATATCCACTTTCGAGGATAGGCGATCTGTTTGACCAGCTGCAGAGTGCACAATGGTTTTCCAAGATCGATTTGAGGCCAAAATATCACCAGTTGATGATTAGAGGTTAGCACATCCCTAAAACTGCATTTAGAACTAGATATGGACACTATGAATTTTTGGTGTTGTCGTTTGTTTTCACCAACACATCAGTGGCATTCATGTATTTGATGAACATAATGCTCAGACCGTCTTTGGATCGATTTGTGACTATCTTCATCGATGACATTCTGATATACTCGAGGAGTAGGGAGCAGCATGAGGACCGCCTGAGGTCGGTGCTTCAGACTTTGTGATAACATCAGCTTTATGCAAAGTTCTCGAAGTACGAGTTTTGGCTAGGGCAAATGGCATTTCCCGAACACGTAGTGTTAAGAGAGGGTATCATGGTAGACCCAAAGAAAGTGGAGGCGATACTCTAGTGGGAGAGGCGTAAGACTGCTACGGAGATTTAGATTTTCCTTGCATTGACCGAATATTAAAGGAGATTTATCCAAGACTTCTCAAGGATAGTTGCTCTCTGACTCGATTAACTCAATAGGGATCTAAATTTGCATGGTCTGATAGGTGTGAATACAGTTTTCAAAAACTGCAGAAGTGATTGATGAGTGCATCAGTGTTGGTGTTACCATCGGGATCTAGAGGTTTTTAAGTGTATTGCGATGCATCGAGAGTTGGTCTAGGTTATGTATTGATGCAACATGGTAAGGTAATTGCCTATGCATCGAGACAGCTCAAGAGTCATGAACAGAACTATCTGACGCATGACTTGAAGCTAGTCACAGTGGTGTATGCTCTCAAGATTTGGAGACATTATATGTGTGGGGAGACTTTTGGGATCTTCATAGATCATAAAAGTCTGAAGTACATTTTCGTGCAGCGGGACCTGAATATGAGACAAAGATGTTGGGTAGAGTTGATAAAGGATTATGATTATATCATATCATATTATCCTGGCAAGGCTAACATTATTCCTGATGCTTTGAGTAGGAAGTCGGTGGGTAGTTTAGCTCATATCTCTGTTGAGAGACGACCTGCAATGTTCGAATGACAGCGTCTAATGAAGTCTGAGGTTGAGCTACAATTTAATGGTTCTAGAACCTTGTTTGGACATGTGGAGGAGAGGCCTATGTTATTAGATCAGATCCAATAGGCTCAGAAGGAGGATTTAGAGACGCAGAATTTAATCGAAAGGGTTAGATCATCTGGTATACCACTATTCAGGGTGGATGACTCTGGAGTTCTTTGGTTTGGGCGCAGATTGTGCGTACCATATTCGGATGGCTTATGCGAGGAGATTATGACCGAGGGTCATGGTTCGATATATTCTATTCACCCAGGGTATGTCAAGATGTATCGAGCCTTCGCGAATCCTACTGGTGGCCAGGGATGAAGAAGGACATCAGTGAGTTTATCAGCCGATGCTTGACGTGTCAGCAGGTTAAGTTCGAGCATCAGCATCCTCTTGGATTGATGCAGCAGTTGCCCCTTCTGGAGTGGAAGTGGGGTCGCATCACCATGGATTTTGTGGTTGGAATACAATGGAAATTTTCGTTATACGACTCCATTTGGGTGATAGTGGACCGATTGACAAAATCGACACATTTCTTGCCTGTCAAGGCGACATATGGAGTGGCACAGTTGGGGAAGCTGTATGTCGACTAGATTGTATGTCTGCACGGGGCACCAGTTCGTACAGTGTCTAATAATAGGGGACCTCAGTTCACTTCGTAGTTTTGGTGTAAACTGCAAGAAGGGTTGAATACTCTATTGGATTTTAATACTTCTTTTCATCCACAGACTGATGGTCAGTCAGAGCACACAATTTAGACCTTAGAAGACATGTTAAAGGCGTGTGTTGCAGACCTTACGGGGAGTTGGGATTCCCATTTGCCTCTAGTAGAATTTTCATACAACAACTCTTACCATTCGAGCATTGGGATGGCACCATATGAGGCATTGTATGGTAGAAAGTGTAGAACTCCGCTGTGTTGGGTGGAGCCTGGTGAGAGGGATGTTGAAATTCAAGATCGCATAATGACATTCATAAGCATTCAACGCAGTGAAAATAAAAAAAAAATCATGAGAATTCCATTAAGGATACATGCATATCAACATATACAATTAGGGTTAGATGGTTTACCTTAGATCCAAAGTTCTAATTCGGTTTTGCCTTGAGAGGAATAGCAACAAATGCAACCCTATTTATAGGCATATGAGAAGACCTAAATGGGAAGAAAATGGAGGCTGAAACTCCTTCTCCTTGTCCTCCAAGAATTCAGTTTCTTCCAATAAAGGAAGAAGTGTGCCAAATTTGTACTCCTAGTCACACTAGGGTTTGCCATTCTTGTCCTACAAGAATGAACACTTCCTAATTAATTGTCACATACAAATTAGGGTTTTATTTCTCAAATAAGAACTCCCAATCACTCATGGACTCATAATTAGTAGTGTATGTGCCAAAATCTTCCTTTGTCACACAAGGAAATAGGTTCCTAAAAAATAGAACAGTTGGCCGAATTTTATCCTCCCATTTTAGGGTTGGATGCCGAATTTTATCTCTCCCTTTTTAGGTTTATTGTGTCAAAATTATCAATGGGTTTATTAATGCCTTTGTTCTTTTAATTATATGATATATTACCACTTAATAAACCACTCTAATGGGCCAAATTATGTCACACATAATTAATTACACATAACCTTAATAATTAGCGATTTATATTAAAAGCCCATTACGTTAATGGACTATATATTAAATATTATTTAACACATAAATCATAAAATCCTGAATTATTATTGATTAATGAAATTAATCATCTTAACAATTCAATCACGAAAGAGAGAACCTTTGTAACCAATCCAGCTCGTTTTTGTGTGTGACCCAATATGCCCACTTGAAATTGGCAATGGGCCTTTGTCTCAAGCCTTTGGGCCTAAATTCCATAAGCAGTATCTAGTAATACATTATGGCAACCCAAAATCAAGTGGATGTTGGTGATCCCAGTTAACCTTTCACAGTCTGATATTCAGTCCTTTTGTCAAACGATATCTCATCTAAGCATAAGGCATGTTCACATGTCAACCTTACATCGCTTAGCATATTTCTTGATCTTCAAGTAGATTGATATGATGAATGACATTGATAAACTCCTTTTATCAATTCATTCTAGTATGCACACATCCCATCAATCCTACTCATCAAGTGGCCAAGATATATCACTATTCATAAGAGGAACAAATCCATCACTGTCACTCTCACTCCTCTACATGATTGATGACATACCCAATCATAGCCTTTATTGTTACCCTGTTACGGATAACATTTGACTAAGTCAAAACATGTGATTCCTCATATAGGAGTCGATAGTGAGTTTCAGTTAGAGGACTCAAACATCACCACTGCATGAAATATTCTTTGTGACAACGATCCATGAAGAGCTTTCATAGCGAGCCAGTCCAATACATGTTCTCCAACATGTATCTACGTTCTAAGTTGATATCTCATATCCATAATCAGTAAAACGTGATTATCTACTTAGCAACATACTAATCTTAATTCATTATCATTCCTGCGATAATGATCAATTAGGGATATTTAGAATAATATTCCTTTTATCGTTATGGTTTTACTATCAAGTCACGCACTTGATGGCATAAGGAAGAATAAACTATTCATGGGGTTTTATCTTCATAAAACAAATAATATTTCATAGAAATAAAATGCATCTTTATTAAATAAATCAAATGACAATGTATACATGATTGCGCTATGGCACAAAAAACTAACAAGGGAGCCATTGTGATCAAATCTCATTTTGGACACCACTGAGAAAGTTAGGTTGACCCAGCAGAGGATGAAGACTGGTCATAGTCGTCATAAAAGTTACACTGATCCAAAGCATAAAAATGATGAGTTTGTGGTAGACGACCATGTGTTTCTCAAGGTATCGCCAGTGAAGGGCGTTATGAGATTCGGGAAAAGGGTAAGTTGTGCCCTAGATATGTTGGCCAATTTGAGATTATTGGCCGAGTTGGAGCCGTAGCCTATGAGTTGGCATTACCGCCCCAATTTGCTTCTCTTTATCCAGTGTTCCGTATCTCACTTCTGTGCAAGTATGTGTCCGATCCGTCCCATGTTTTGGTACCGCAGATGGTCGAGGTTAGACTTGACCTCTCTGATGACGAGGCTCTAGTCAGCATTGTCGATCGATAGGTCAAGAGACTCTGACACAATTATATTGTTTCGGTGAAGGTGATTTGGAGGCATCATTGCTTCTGTCTCTATCCCTGTTCATGCATATATGGATCTTTGTTTTGCATATTTGGTTTTGGGTGAGTTGACTATTTGATGATGCTTCTAAGGGAATTGAGGTTAGGATCACTCTTATATAGTTTTGACTTAGTATCGGTTGAGGACTTTTTGAGGATAGTTCCTAATCTAGGAAATTAGGTTGTTCCTAACCTAGACCTAGCCGCTTTGAAATTTAAGGACGAATTTCTTTTGAGGGGAGAGTATGTAATACCCCATCAAATTCTAACCAAAATTAGGTGGCATTCCATTCAGTCCTTGGGGTAGTTGAGTTTTGAACAGCTGATCTTGAGTGCACACGTCATGCAATGCATGTGGTTTAGAGAGTGGATAACTCGAGTAAGTGAGAAATACAACTCGAGTTAGCCAATCTTGTAACTCTAGTTATATGAGGTCCATATAACTCGAGTTAACCTTTGTGTAACTTGAGTTATATGCACAAAAGTGGGACGACGTGCTTCGGTGTTCTTCATCTTTAAAGACCCAACCAACTCAAAATCGGTCATTTACTCCATTTCACTTCACTCAGAGGCTCCCAAACACTCTCAAGTTGTTACTCAATACTTCCTTTGGGTTTCATGAGGTAAGACTGAATTCCTAATCCTCTCTTTCTTCGTATTTTATGCAAGATGGTGCATATTAGGATGTTGGAACAAAATGGCTTTGAATCAATTCAATTTTCGGTGATTTTGGGTTATTCTGAGTTGTTCTGTTGGATTTAGTTATAGATTCATGTTTAAGAAGTTGATTAGGCTCAATGCATGTGTTTGGAAGTGATTTTTATCGGTTGCATTCAATGATTGGTCGATTTGTGCAATCTGGGTGAGCGATTTACTCGACTAAGCATATTGGCTAACTCGAGTAAGATAGGCTCAGATAAGACCATGTTTACTCGAGTTATCTTGTGACTAACTCGAATAAGCCTGACCACGAATAACTCAAGTTAGCATTTGATTTACTCGAGTAACCCGTGGTTTTGAGGGACCAAATTGTGACTTTTTGTATTTGGTGATTTCTGACCGTCTGAGGACTAATTCGGGGATGTTGACTACTTTGAGGACTATTTGGTAATTTTTTTAGCCTTGGTGACTAAAATGTATTTTTATATTGGTCGGGGACCAAGCTATAATTTTACTTAGATTTTGAATTTTGAATCGAATGTGATGGATTCACTTTCGGACTATATTTATAGTGATTCTGAAGGTTCACATTTGCATTGCATTTGCATGTCATGCCTTATGGTATTACCATAGTACCATATATTGATGATTGTTTGGCTATGCCTGCACAACTCCTTATGGTTGCCAGCACGAGCAGCTACCCACCAGTGGTGTTTGACTGGTGATATTTGCTTGGATTCCTAAGTGAGAGAATAGCAGCTTCCATATAGGCTATGTCCTTTGAAAAATATTATGTTTTTGACGTGTTGGATTATACATGAAATGTGACTTAAATAATGGTTGGTTATTTATTAATCCAATTTATGTGATTATTAACATTAGAATTTGGTCAGATATATATATATATATATATATATATATATATAAGATATCTAACGAAACATACTCTCTGTATATGATTCCCACTCTGTATGTTGTCTACCAGATATATATTTATATATATTTTTGGATTAGGGACACCTAGCTACAAGGTAACGTAGCTTTTGGTATACCAATGCCCTATCAATGCCCAGTGACCAGGGTAATATGGTAGTCGTGCGTCCGGCCATACCACACGCTCTATTTGATCTGATGGGTGGCTCTATCCCCCTTTTATTATCTATCTTTTTTGGTCCCTATCCACCTCTATTATATACTATGTATATATATTTTGTATTATGCCTGTTGCATGTTACCTGCTCTAGTTGCGAAGGATTTCACAAATGGTTTTTAAGATAATACTATACGTATAGTGTATATGTATGTATATGTATCTATTGTATGTGGTATTTTTGAATAATTTCAAACCAAACTATGTGACACACGTATGAGGCGATCTAGAGTGTTATTCCTCACTGAGTTTTACTCACCCTTTAACATTTTCAGGCTGATTTTGGAGTTTGCACCTGTTCAGCATTCCATCTCAGTGATGCGTCTGTATTTTGGTGAGTGGCGCCCTTTTGGTCGGGCTGTCTTCCTCTGCTTAGAGATCCACACTGATATAATGTGGGGTTGTCGGGTTTCCACATTTTCCATTTTGAGATAGTTATTTATCCATTTCGTCTATAAAGTCTTATACTGTTATATTTTATTTTATTATTCAATATATGAAATATATTTCTTATATAAATGGTTTTATATTGTTTTAATAAAATTGGCTAATAACAAATGAATGGGTAGTTACCTATATCTTTGATGCTTGTACGAGATAGGCCAGGCTCCCACAGACGGTCGACCCCGTACGCCAGTCTTGGCTCGATTTTGGGTCTTGACAAAGGCCATCACCGAACTACTTGGAATGTTGAAGACTACCAAGAAGAACATTCCTAAAACCTATGATGTGCTTATGGTACAAAATGGGAAAGGCAAAGCTAAGCCAAAGTTTGTTGGCAATGATAAAGGGAAATCCAAGCCCAAGCCTAAGCCAAAGACAACCAAACGAAAAGAGGGAGTTTGTTTTCATTGCCATGAAAATGGACATTGGAAGAGGAATTGCAAACTCTACTTTAAAGAGCTAAAGAAGAGGGGAAGTAAGACTTTTATTTCAGGTATTTTTGTTATAGAAATCAATATGTTTACTACCTCCTAATGGGTATTTGATACTTGAATGCATTAACTTGCAGGGATAGAGAAATAGTAGATCATTGATGAAAGACGAAGTGGACCTACGAGTGGGCAATGAAGCAAGAGTTGTTGCATTGGCTGCAGGACCTTATTATTTAACTTTGCCTAATGGACTTGTTTTACAATTATCGAATTGTTATTATGTTTCTATCATGAGTAAGAACATCATTTATGTTTATTGTTTAAACAATGATGGTTTTCATTTTATTTTTAAGAATAATAATCTTTCCATCTATCATCGGGACATATTTTATGGTGTTGCTACCCTATCTTTTGGTCTGCATGTTTTGAACATGGAACAAAGCAAGCCCATCTACAGTATTAATAAAAGGTTAAAATCAAATGATTTAAATCAAACATACTTTTTGCATTGTCGTTTGGGCCATGCAAGTGAGAAACGAATATCAAGACTCCATAAAGATGGATTACTCTACTCATTTGATTTGAAATCATTTGATACATGTGAATATTGTTTGTTAGGAAAAATGAATAGGAGTTCTTTTACACACAAAACTGAAAGGCCCAATGATCTATTAGGCTTAATACATACTGATGTATGCATACCTATTAGTTGAAGTGATGAATGAGGTTATTTGTACTTCATTACCTTTATCGATGATTTTGGTAAGTATGGATTTGTCTATCTTATGAGATACAAATCTGAATCCTTTGAAAATTTCAAGGAATTCAAAAGTGAAGTACAAAACCAATTTGGAAAGAATATCAAAACACTTCCATCCGATCATGGTAGAGAATATTTAAGCCAAGAGTTTGACGATCATCTTAAGGAGTATGAAATTATCTCACAACTTATTCCTCCTGGAATGTCCCAATAGAATGGCATGTCCAAAAGGAGAAATCGAACTCTATTAGATATGGTTCGATCAATAATGAGTCAAACGGATCTTTCAATCTTGTTTTGAGGTTATGCCTTAGAAACTGCTACATGCATACTTAACTTGAGCGGTAGAAAAATATACCATATGAGATATGGAATGGGAAAAAGCCCATAATGTCTTTTCTAAAGATTTGGGGATGCGAAGCTTTTGTGAAATGACAAGCTTCATAAAATTTAGCACGTAGATATGAGAAATGCATATTTGTGGGATATCCAAAAGCAGCAAGAGGATACTATTTTTACAATCACTTAGAGAACAAATTGTTTGTTGCTTGAAACAATGTCTCTTTGGAAAGACAATTTATTTCGAAAGGAATTAGTGGGAGCCAAGTACTTCTAGAGGAAATAAAAAAACCGCAAATAACCCCTGAAGATGGGACAACGATTTGAGACAACTCACAAGATTTTGTGGAGTACGAAACTATAACACAATGCTTAAGAATATCTGGTAGGATTCATCACGAGCCTGAGAGATATGGATTTCTTATAACTGACGATAAAAGAATTGTTCTTGTAGACCACAATGAGCCTACTACCTACCAAGAGGTGATTGTAGACTTTAATTCTATAAAATGTCTTAAAGCCATGAAAATTGAAATGCAATCTATGTATGATAACTAAGTTTGAAACTTCGTGGATCCACCCGATGGAGCCAAGGTCATTGATTGCAAATGGATTTACAAGTTAAAATTCGATGGCATATTCAAAGCAAGACTTGTTGTAAAAGGTTTTAAATAAACTCATGGTATTAACTATGATGAAACCTTTTCACCTGTCGTAATGCTCAAGTCCATTAGGATTCTTCTTACCATAGCAGCATATTATGACTATGAGATATGGAAGATGGATGTCAAAACTACTTTCCTAAATGGAAACCTTCTTAAGGATGCATACATGGCACAACCCGGGGGTTTTGTCAATCCTAAGAATTCTAGTAAGGTATGCAAGCTTCAAAGATCCATTTATGGATTGAAGCATGCATCCCAAAGTTGGAATCTTCATTTTGATGAACCAGTTAAAGACTTTGGATTTATCAAGAATCAAGATGAGCCTTGTGTAGACAACAAGGTTAGTGGGCATGTTGTAGTGTTCTTAGTTTTATATGTTGATGACATCTTAATTATTGGAAAAAAACATTCAAACCTTACCTTGCAGAGTGTCAAGACTTAATTAGGAAAGTGTTTCACAATGAAAGACTTAGGTGAAACTTCAAGTATCCTTCGGATACAAATATATAGAAATAGGTCTAAGAGGTTAATTAGACTAAGCCAAAGTGTGTACATTGATAAAGTGCTAAAAAGGATTAGCATGTTGAATTCCAAGAAAGGAATGATTTCAATGGTTCTTGAAAAAACATCAAACAAGGCCAGTTGCCATACAATAAGGCAAGACATATATTACATTAGTAGGATTCCATATGCTTCTGCTATTCGATCCATCATGTATGTCATGCTTTGTACAAGCCCTAATGTCGCTTTTGTTTTAAGTATAACTAGTAGATTTTAGTTCGATCTAGGTGAAAGTCATTGGACTGCAGTTAAGAACATCCTTAAGTACTCGAGAAGAACTAAGGATATTTTCTTAGTTTATAGATAACAGCAAGGCGAACTAGTCCTAAGTGGTCACACTGATGCTGGCTTTCACTCTGACCATGAAGATTTTCGATCGCAATCTGGATATGTGCTTTGGCTGAATGAAGGCGCAGTCAGTTGCAGACGGCCCAAGCAAAACACCTGTCAGTTTTGTGCCCTACCCCAATCATGTAAACATTGTCATTTCAGTTTATTTAATAATAAAGAGGCATTTATTTCTATGAAATATTATCTATTTTATAAAGATAAAACTCCATGAATAGTTTATTCTTTTTTGTGCCATCAAGTACGTGACTTGATAGTAAAACCATCAAGATAAAAGGAATACTATTCTTAATGTCCCAAATCGATCATTATCATGAGAATGATAATGAATTAAAGATTAGTATGTTGCTAAGTAGATAATAATGTTTTACTGATTATGGATATGAGATATCAACTTAGAACATAGATGCATGTTGGGAAATATGTATTGGACTGACCCGCTATAAAAACACTTCATGGATCATTGTCACAAAGTCCTCTAATTGCAACTCACTATCAACTCCTACATGAGGAATCACATGTTTTGACTTAGTCAAACATTATCTGTAATAAAGTAACAATAAAGACTATGATTGGATATGTCATGAATAATGTAGAGGAGTGATAGTGAGAGTAATGGATTTGTTCCTCTTTTAAAGAGTGATATCTCTTGGCCACTTGATGAGTAGAATTGATGGAATGTATGTATACTCGAATGAATTGATAAAGGAGTTTGTCAATGTCATTTGTTATATTAATCTACTTAAGATCAAGAAACACGCTAAGCTATATAAGGTTGACATGTGACCATGCCTTATGCTTATATGAGATATTGGGTGACAAAAGGACTATACATCAGACTGTGAAAGGTTAACTCGGATCACTGACAACCACTCAATTTTGGGTTGCCATAATGTATTACTAGATGCCACTTATGGACTTTGGGCCTAAGGGTTGGGACGAGGTCCATTGCCAAATTCGAGTGGGCCTATAGGGTCACAAACAAAGAACGAATTGGATTGATTACAAAATATTATCTCTTAGTGATGAACGAATTATTAAGATTGTTAATTTGATTAATCAATAATAATTCAGGTTTTGATAATTTATGTGTTAAATAAGATTTAATACATAATCCATTAATGTGATGGGTTTTAATATGAATCACCTATTATTATGGATTTAATTGTTTAATTATGTGTGACATAATTTGGCTTATGTATAAGATTTATATTATGGTAATGTATCATATAATTAAAAGCCCAATAAACATTAAGAAACCCATCATGAAATTTGGCCAAACTTAATGAGATTAGGGCATGAGGAATTTCGGCACAAGCCTTAAAAATAGGAGAGGAATTTTGGCATTCACTTCCTATTTTTTAGGGAAATTAATCCTTGTATGACAAGGAATAGAATTTGGCACACATATGGACATGTAATTAGGTGTTCTATTATTGTATGACAAGGAAACCCTAAGTAGAATGTAACTTAATATGATTAGGAATGAATTTGGCTCTCTTATTGTACTAAATGAGAAAACCGAATCCTAGTAGGGTAAGGAGAAGGGGAATTTAGATTCAAATGTACTGCCTATCTAAGTCATCTCATGTGCCTATAAATAGACTTGCAACCCTTGCCACTTATTCATCCATTGCCGAATTTGTGTGCCATAATTCAAAGAGAGAAAATTTATTTTGTGAGCTTTAGAATAGTGATTCTAAAAGGTGCTAGTACACTGTAATCATTCCAAGGTAAGTTCGTTCGTGTGGATACCTGTAGCCACGTTCGCAAAAAAGCAATGTGATTCCATAAGGTGATTCGGGTTCTTGGGGCTTTGAGTTATATCAACGTTTCATACAACCGATCGATCAAGCTTTGGTGAAAGATAAATCATCCAACCTTAATTATATATGTTGATATGTATGGGTCCTTAGGGGAATTCAAGGCATTAAATTTTTGTTATATCCGTTGTCATGAATGTATATGAATGTCATATTTGAGCCACGAATTCCAACAACACCGTGGCATCGTCTGAGTACATTTCTACGTCAGATGCAACAAAGGAAGATGTTTGCCTCAAGAAGTTTATTACTAGTTTTGATGTCATCCTAAGCATCGTAAACCCAGTAGTGTATTGTGATAACAATGGGCCATTGCTTAATCCAAAGAGCCCATATCACATCAAAGAACCAAACATATACTTATACATTTTCACCTTATTCGAGAGATAGTCAAAAGGGGATATGTCAAGATATGCACAGTTGACACCAATGATAATGTAGCGGATCCTATGACAAAGGCTCTACCAGAACTGAAACATGAAAGACACAACAGGTCTTTAGGTATTAGGTTCATTCCTGATTGGTACTACTGCAAGTGGGAGACTATTAGTTTTGTGCCCTAGTCTAATAATTCTTGTACATTGTCATTTGATTTATTATTTAATAAATAGGCATTTCATTTCCAATCTATGGAATAATATGTTTTATAAAGATAAAACCTTTCATAAATAGTTTATTCTTCCTTATATCATCAAGTATGAATTGATAGTAAAACCATAAGGTAAAAGGAATACTGATTATGGTTATGAGATACCATTTAAAACATAGATACATGTTAGGGAACATGTATTGGACTAGCCCGCTATGAAAGTATTTTATGGATTGATGTCACAAGTAGCTTACATGCAGTGGTGAGATTTAAGTCCTCTGACCGGAACTCACTGTCGACTCCTACATGAGGAATCACATGTTTTAACTTAGTCAAGGTTATCCGTAACAGGGTAACAATAAAGACTATGATCAGATATATCACGAATCTTGTAGAGGAGTGATGGTGAGAGCGACGAATTTGTTCATCTTATAAGGAGTGATATCTCTAGGCCACTTGATCAATAGGATTGATGGAATGTATGCATAATCAAATCAATTGATAAAAAGGGTCAATCTACTTCAAATTAAGAAGCACATTAAGGAATATAAGGTTGACATGTGATCATACCTCATCCTTAATATAGGTATTGTGAGACAAAATAACTAAATATCAAACTGTGAAAGGTTAATTTGGATTACGTATTACTAGACATTGCTTGTAGATAATGGGCCCAAGTTTTGGGACAAGATCCATTGTCAATTTCAAGTGGGTCTATTGGATCACACACTAGAATGAATTATATTGGCTTGCAAATATTCTCTCTTGTGGTAGTTGAATTATTAAGATGATTAATTTGATTGACAATTAATAATTCAGGGTTTTATAGTTTATGTCCTAAATATGATTTAAGACATTATCCATTAATATATTGGGCTTTTTACATAAATTACTTATTATTAAGTTAAACATGTTTTTGGGTATATTATTACATGTGACATAGTTTTGGCCCATGCATATTAATAATAGAGGGATTTATATAAGGGTATAATACTTTTTCGTCCATGAGGTATAGCGCAATCTCCTCTGCGGTCCCTAGTTTTAGAAAACTCCTTTGACGTCCCTAGCAGGGACCGAAGAGGAGCTATTCAGGGACCACATAGAAGCTTTTTTATGGACCGTAAATGAATTTTTCAAGGACCTCATGGAGTGTCAAAGAGATTTTTCAAAAATCAGGGACCAGAGAAAATATTACACTATACCTCAGGGACGACAATGTATTTAACACTTTATATAATGATAATGTATGATGGAATTAAAAGCCCAATAATATTAATAAACCCATGTAAAATTTGGCACACTCCTATGTTTTAGGAGTCTTTATTCTTGTGTGACAAGGAAAATAAAACCTAGTACATATGCAACTAGGAAATTCGACACACCCTAATTAGGAGTCCTTATTCTTGTGGAACAAGAAAGGGAATCTGGCTAACCAAAGTGCACCTGTTTAGGGTTTTCCATGTGCCCATATGTAAGAAGCACATCTTAAAATTTCTTCATGGCTTTGCCGAATTTGTGAGTACCAAAAATAAAAGAGAGAAAATTATTTGTGAGAATTGGAATAAAGATTCTAACTACCAATCCAAAGTGAGTTCGTTTGTATGATACTTTTAGACAATGTGAGAAAAGGATACTCATCCTTGAATACTAAAAGAAACACCAACACTCCATTCGATCAAACATTCAAGCTTTGGATCTAAGGTAGAACCACCAACCCTAATTGTGTATGTTGATGTGCATGGATCTTTGCTGGAATTCTAGGTTAAAATTTTTGCTATTTCCACTATGTTATATTCTTATGAATGTCATAATACTCATTACAAATTCGAACTGTGCAAAAGAAAGGGTAGATAAGGAAGGTGTTGAGAGCGGAAATGAGAAATTAAAAGGGAAAGAGAGTGATTGCATTTTCAAGGGTGAGTTTGTTGAGGGTCAACAAGTCTACTATTGTCCACGATCATAAACCCATCGTCGTGATGAAGAATGAGTTTTGACAGTGACTCCAATCACACCCTGAAGTCACGGCCGTGAGCATGACCGTGCATGGCATTATGGAGAGAGAAAAATGATGCATGACAACAAATCAAGTGTGGACCAAATGCATAATCAAGGGCATTTTTTGAAGGATAATGCTAGTGTTTTTGGGGGACCAAAAGGACAATAAATAGACCTTATCCACCCCATTTTGGGCATCCTTGGACTTGCACATTAAAGAAGAGAATCATTCTCTACCAATTTCTAAGGAATATTCTAGGTAATTAAGGAGGAAACAGAAAGAGATTTAAAGGAGGCTTCCATCACCCATTGAGAGAAGCCTATTTCTTTCCTTTTATCTTCTTTTTCTTTCTTTAGAAATTATGTTTAGGATTTATTTTTATTACTCTATGCTTAATTTTGTAAATATGCTAGATTAGGTTTTGTGTTAGGGTTTAAAGATGTAAACCTTGGATTGATATTGCCTTAATGGATGTTTAATTTTTTGGGTATTGTGTTTTTATTTGTATATCTATTGTTATTGTGCTTTTATTTCTAAATCTATTGTTGGTGTTGATTGTATGACCTGTTATTGATTGAATGAGGTTGTGATTGATCAGCATAATGTTGTTTTTAGCAAGCCCAAACGATAAATCAAAAGAAGAAGCTTGGGTTAGGTCACTTGCATTTAACTTGTATAGTTTTAGGATGGGAATATACCTATGCCTACAAGGTATTTGATGAAATTTCTCGAGAGGGGCCTTGTGAGAGTCTTGTATATAACTTATTAATACCCAATTTCATTCATTAAGCTACTAGATCACTGGTTTTGTCCCGAAAGCCCTATTGTTTTCTTGCCATTGGTTACTTGCATTTAATTTATTGCTTGCCTTTATTTTCAGAAACCCCAAAATCAACCATTGGATGTGTTTACACATTTTTATTTTATGTCTTGACCATAATTACAGTCATTTCCTTGGATTCGATAACCCTAGGGATACTCCCAAGGTAAAACTACGACGATCCTTGTGCACTTACAATGCATCATCAAAACGTATAGTCATAGTTCATAGAATTTCTCATAATGGGATAGAGGTAGATAGAACAAATAATGAAATTATTGAAATATAATTCCCACCCACTTTGGTTAAGGCTATTAGGAGTTTTTTAGGTCATGCAGATTTCTATGGAAAATTCATTAAAGACTTTTCAAAAATTTCTAGGTCTTTAACTAAATTTCTTAAGAAAGATGTGCCTTTTATCTTTGATCAGGATTGTTTGAATGCTTTTAATGTTTTAAAAGAAAAACTGACAAATGCCCCGATCATGATTGTCCAATATTGGACTGTTCCATTTGAACTAATGTGTGATGCAAGTGATTTTGCAATGGGTGCAGTTCTTGTACAAAGGAGGGAGAAACACTTTTTACCAATTTACTATGCTAACAAGACTTTAACTACTACTCTAGTGCATTATACAACTATAGAAAAATAATTGTTGGCTGTAGTTTTTGTGTTTGAAAAGTTTAGGTCCTATTCGGGGTTGTCCAAAAGAGTTGTTTATAATAACCATGCTGCACTGAAATTTTTTTTAATAAGGTGGATGCGAAGCCTATGTTGATCAGGTGGATCTTCTTGCTACAAGAATTTGACTTAGAAATTGAGGACAAAAAGAGAGCAAAAAACTTAGCGGCAAATCACTTGTCCCGCTTGGAGAATCCTCATTTAGAAGCTCTCAATGAAGAAGAGATCGATGAAACTTTTCTAAAGGAGCGTCTATATGACATTGAACAGGTAAGTGATCCTGAATTCCTGTGGTTTGGTGATTTTGATAACTATTTGGCTATAGGTTTTCGTCCTAAGGGACATTCTTATAAACAAAAGAAGAAATTATTTTTCGATTTGAAGAATTATTTGTAGGAGGACCCATTTTTTGTTTAGAATTTGTGTAGACCAATATCACACGCTGAAGGATGGAAACTTTGGAGCACTACCATGCCAGGCCAACAGGAGGTCACTACCAAGCCAACATAATAGATGATGGGGTGTCAATCCTACCAAACTAATATTAACCTGCTCAGAAATAATAAATGAATATAGTGGGGTGTCAAAATAATTTGTCTAAAATTGCATGTTATGAATTAAGGCATGGAAACTTGTTTAAAACCAAGAAAGTATGTTAATCTTACCTCAGAAGTTGTTTAGGAACGTTGGGGAAGTAATGTGGGAGAATTCCATATGATTTGAGAGAGTTTGGAGTGAAAACTTTGAGAGAAATGGCAAAAAATGATGGGTTTTGGGCGTTTTAAGCATTGCAGATCAATGGCAACGTACATCTCGTTCAGTGACAATGTATGTTTTGGTGATGCACAACATACGTTGTGCCTCACAACGTACGTAGTGATGCATGCAGTAGCTACGAGTTTTGAATAAAACACATCTCAATGTACGTTGCTCCGAGACAACGTACGTTGATGATCCTCGCCCCAGATAACGTACGTCATACCTATACAACATACGTTAAGCTAATTTTCCAGATAACATACGTCTTAGTCAACGTACTACATACGTTGTTCAATCTTCGGTCACACACTCGACATTTCACGCTTCCCCACGAGCATCGAACTTCCCTCGAGGTTCGATAATGCCTAATCCTCGACAGATGTGCCCGATTACTTTCAAGATCAATCAGATTCGTCAGAAATCTACAATAATCCACACCGAAATGGACAGAATGTTACACCAATGCTTTGTTATGGCCCAACTACTAAGGATGTTGGTAGCCATGTGTTCCGGTTTGATACATGATTTGTTTCTGATTAGTGGTAGAGTACACGTTTATTATACAACTTGATTGGGTGGCGCAAACCATATCATGTATCTTATTGGTCCCATATTACTTATGCTCTGTTTTGACTCTGAGACTACTAGTATTACTAAGACTGAGTGCATGTGTTTGCAAATGTTTTTGAAATATTTCTATGAAACCCTACTATGTATACCTCTTTATACCAGCATGCGGTATTTTCAAACTATTTTCACAATAGTCTTTGTGAGGCACGTATGAGGCAATCTGAAGTGTTGTCCCTCACTGGGTTATTACTCCCTTTTTCTTTTCTTTATTGCTTTTATCTCCACTTTCAGGTTGACTTTTAGACTCAACAACCGTTTAGCATCTTAGCTTAGTGAGCCATATACATTTTTTGTTAGTGACGCCTTCTTGGCCAGCCTTCTCTTTTTGTTTCTGGAATGCCATTGGGTTATTGGGGTTTATTTTTTTTCTTTTGATTTCTATGAGTTACAATACATTTACCTTGTATTTGGTTTCTCATACATCATATTTTTTTGTACTTCTGTATTTCTATTTTACATACGTATATTAGTTCTTATAAATGGTTTTATATTAAATGTTTTGATAAATGAATAAATTAGGTAGAGTTTTTAATTCTCTGAGACTTGTGTGATATTTGCCTCGTACGCCGGTCACAGTCCGGAAACGGGTCGTGACAAAGGTGGTATCAGAGCCCTACGTTTCGTAAGTTTGGGATTGGTGTATAGCATAGATATCTTTGATTGAGTCTATTTGATTCGCCTCTGTATGATATTTTGATCTTTGTTCTGATACTATGGCGGTCACATGCATTTTGACATTTTCGTACACAATTTTTGTTTTATCCATAGATATGGATCGTTCGTGTGACAAAGGTCATGGTAGAGGTTGTCATAGAGGCCATGGGGGCGTGCTTGTCAAGGCCGCCACTCATTCTATTACAGATCAATATGATATAGTTAGTGTGCCAGAGGTTACTACTGCAGCACCTCAACCTCAGTCTCAGATCTCGCCTACGGGTCTGATGGACGCATTGGAGCATTCACCCCGGCCCCTTTGGCCGGTCAGGTGACTCGGGTCAGGCAGTGCGCCAATTGCAGCACCACTAGTTCCTACGCGTCAGCCAGAGGCAATTGTTGTAACTGCACCTGTCATAGCTCCAGTAGAACCACAGTCTAATATTGAGTCCTGCATTGGTAGATTCTTAACGCTCACTCCGCCTAGATTCATGGCCAAGATGGGAAAGGATCCTCAGGATTTCACTTTTATGGTGGAGAGATGCTTTTAGGCTTTGGAGCTCACCGATGAGGCAGTAACGACTAGATTTGCTTCATTTCTATCGGACGGTCAACCCATTATATGGTGGCAGAACCAAGGGTCTTACAGGATTTCTACTTAGGAGGAGTTCAAGCATGAGCTCGCACTGTATGTCCTTCCTCAAAGTAAGAGCAATAAGAAGGCATATCAGTTTAACGAGTTCCATCAAGAGCTAAGTATGTCGATGAGTGAGTAGGAGGACATGTTCAAGGAGTTGAGCATGTATGCACCTATGGAGGCCTGTAGTGAAGAGGCCATAGCGAGGAAGTTCTTGAATGGGTTGCTATCCAAGATCAGTAAAATGGTTGTGACACTAAGATTGACTACCATATCACAGATTTTTTAGGCTATGAGAGTAATGGAGTGCCAGGATATGAAGCATTTGAGACAGCCTAAAAAGGCAAAGACTGATGGTATGTCTAGAGGCTAGCAGGGCTTTGGACAGAGTAGTCAGTCTAAGCGGAGGCACGTTCATTGCTCTAGACGTTAGAGACAGTGACATGGTTCCTAGAGTGGTAGCGTGGCACCGCCAGCTAGGCGTGCCGGAGGTTAGAGCTCAGGAGGCTCATATATGCCTTGTAAGGCTTGTGGGAAGATACACCCTGATACTTGGAGCAGGGTAGCAAGTCACTGTTTTCATTACAAACAGTCGGGACATAGGGTGCCTTAATGTCCCTTAAAGCGTGGTGCAAGATCACAGTCAGTGTAGTCAATGGTTGCAGGCACAAACACCGATAGCACTGGCACAAACTGGTCAGGGTAGTGACGGTAGGTAGGCCGACCCAAGCAGTTCTACTATAGGTGGGTAGGCTCGCATATATCATTTGACTTGTTAGGAAGCGTAGACCTCCACTATTGTAGTGAATGGTATGTTACCTATCTCTAGTACTTCTACATATGTATTATTTGATTCTGATGCATCTCACTATTTTATCATGCCATATTTTGCTGAGCATACTGGGTGAATGGTGCATTGATTACTCATATTATTAGAGGTTTCATCACCTTTGGGTAGAAATATTGTAGTTGACTTTGAGGTTCGATATTACGTGATTGATTGCCAAACTAACAGTATTGGATATAAGAGAGTTCTATGTGATACTTGGCATAGATTTCCTTTCGACTTGGCACGCTACCCTAGACTCTTTTGCCAAGAAGTTATGTTTTTTACCAACAGGTCAGAGTGAGTTTTGTTTTGGGGGTGAGTGGGACAACATTGTCTGAAGTTATGCATTAGCTATTAGAGCAGAGAAAATGATCCATCGAGGATGTGAGGCATATTCGGCTTATTTTTTGGTTGAGTTAAATGGACTAGAGTTGGAAGTGGAGGATGTAATAGTGGTGCTGAAGTTTCCTAATGTGTTTCTCGATGAGTTATCGAGACTTCTTCCTGAGCCAGAGATTGAATTTGCCATAGAGGTGCAGATTGGTATCTATCTGATATCGATTCCACCTCATCGGATGGCACCAACAGAGTTGAAGGAACTGGAGACCCAGTTGAGAGAGTTGTTGGATAAGGCATTTGTTTGACCGAGCATCTCACCTAGGGGTGCTTCGGCATTGTTTGCAAAGAGGAAGGATGGGATCCTTCGTATGCGCATTAACTATAGACAGTTGAACAAGGTAACAGTGAAGAACCGATATTCACTTTTGATGATAGATGATTTGTTTGACCAACTACAGGGTGTGTGGTGGTTTTTTAAGTTCGACTTGAGGTCGGGATATCACCAGTTGAGGATCAGGGGTGAGGATATTCCGAAGATAGCTTTTTGGACTAGGTATGGTTGCTATAAGTTCCTTGTGATGTTGTTTGGTTTGACTAATGTCCTAGCGACATTTATGGATTTGATGAATAGAGTGTTTAGACCGTACTTGGATAGGTTTCTCATCGTCTTTATCGATGACATTCTAGTGTACTCAAGGAGTAGGGAGGAGCACAAGGACCGTTGGAGCTCAGTCTTGCAGACTTTACTAGAGCATCAGCTGTATGCAAAATTCTCGAAGTGCGAGTTTTGGCTTAATCAAGTGGGATTTCTAGGACACATAGTGTCCACGGATGGGATCATGGTGGATCCGAAGAAGGTGGAGGTCATACTCCATTGCGAGAAGCCTACGACTGTTACTAAGTTTTTAACTTTCCTTGGTATGGCCGGGTATTATAGGAGGTTTATCTAGGATTTTTCCAGGATTGCAGCTCCTATTACTCGGCCGATGGAAAAGGTAGTTAAGCTTGTTTGTTCAGACAGATATGAGAAGTGTTTCCAAAAGTTCAAAAGGTGTCTAACGAGTGCACCAGTGTTGGCTTTACCATCAGGTTCTAGAGGATTCGTAGTATATTATGATGCATCAACGGTTGGTTTAGGTTGTGTGTTGATTCAGCATGGCAAGGTGATTTCCTAAGCCTTGAGACAGCTCAAGAGGCATGAGCAAAAAACTATCCGACACATGACTTAGAGTTGGTGACAGTTGTGTTCGCACTCAAGATCTGGAGGCATTACTTATATTGGGAGACCTTTGAGATCTTTACCGATAATAAGAGTTTGAAGTACATTTCGGGCAACAAGACTTGAACTTAAGGTAGAGCCATTAGCTAGAGTTGCTAAAGGATTACGATTGTACCATATCATATCATCTTGGCAAGGCAAATGTCGTGGCCGACGCTCTGAGTAGGAAGCGATGGCGAGTTTATCTCACATCGTAATTGAGAGATGACCAGTAGTGTTGGAGTGGCAGAGATTGATGGATGATGGATTTGAGTGACATTTTGATGACTTTGGGTTTTGCTTGGTGATGTTGAGGCAAGGGCTATGTTGTTGGATCGGATTCGAGAGGCTCAAAAGGATTATTCTAAGATGCATGGTTTGATTGGGAGAGTTTTGTCAACTGGTGCACCAGGGTTTAGTGTTGATGATTCGGGAGTTATGTGGTTTTGATTGGGGTTGTGCGTACCATCTTCTGGTGGTTTATGCGAGGAGATCATGATTGAGCATTATGGCTTCAAATATTATATACACCCAGGGCATATTAAGATGTATAAGGATCTTTGAGAGTCCTATTGGTGGCTGAGGATGAAGAAGGACATAGAGGAGTTTGTTGGTCGGTGTTTGACCTGGCAATAGATTAAGTTTGAGCACTAACACCTGTCTAGGATGTTGCAGTAGTTGCCCCCTCGGGAATTGAGGTGCGATCACATCACGATGGATTTTGTAGTTGGGTTGCCGAGGACATCTTAAGGATATGACTCCATTTGGGTGATCGTGAACCGATTGACGAAATCGGCACATTTCCTACCTGTCAATCGACCTATCGAGCAGCATGGTTGGCAAAGTTATATGTGGATTGGATAGTATGTTTGCATGGTGTCCTAGTCGCATAGTGTCTGACCGAGGGCCACAGTTTACTTCACAGTTTTGGCTTAAACTGTAAGCGCAGTTGGGTACTTGATTGGATTTTAGTACAACTTTTCATCTGCAGACCGATGGCCAGTCCGAGTGTACAAATTAAGATCCATGATTTAGACTTATTTTTGACTCACAAAAGATCCAACATGAATGGAAACCTCAATTCACTCCAAATTATTGATCAATGAACATCCAAATCAAGATTTCAATGACCTAAACACCCAGAGTTTAATCATCACAAATCCAAACCAAATCACAATTAAGCAAGATGTTACAATATAAACAACATTCAAACAATATATAAAAAAGAAACAACATATAAACAAGACGTCTTGAATTTGAAAATGTAGAAAAACATCAACAACAAATCAACAACATACCAGTAGCATATAAACAAGACTCCGTAAGTTTGAAAATACATATCCATCAATTTAAAAATTCACGTACATTCGAAAGAAATATTGAAAGTGCATTCGTAATAAGCATAACCTATTTTAAAGAATAAATATTGCAATATTTTTCATGAGTATCGCTTCATTGACACATCTTTTTGCTACCCCAAAGGAAACACAAATGGCTAGGATTTGGCCTTGGTGAGTAAGGTAAATCCATGGTCACCAAGTTGTACAACATAATCTTCTTCAAGTCTTCTAGATATGCAAGGCACATGTAAGAGTATACATGAACTCCTAGCCGTCACGACCAGATATCGAATCATGATCGGTGTATGAGGCAAACCAAACCAGATGCCTAGCCCATCTTGCACAAGCCTCTAATAATCAAACCATCTACCCATTTCATTCATTTAAAATATTTATTAAACAAAGCATATGAAATATAAAATATTTCTATATATAAGTGAAAATAGGTATAAGTATAACAAACAAACATCATAACATAAAAAATAAGTGCAAATCATGTATGAGTAAAACCAGATGTCCAAAATGCAAAATACACCCATTACCCCACTATTATCCCAGTGTGGAGCTCTAACATAAAAATGAAAGAGCACACTATTTGAAGGATGGTTCCTCACTAAGGTAAAGATGCTAGGTGGTTACTGAAGTCAAAAATACCTGAAATGTTAGCAATAAAAGGGGGTGAAAATACCAGTGAGGGAAAACACTCTAAAGCGCCTCCAGGATCTCGCATAAATCGTTTTGAAAATAATTCAAAAATACCACATGCGGATATACGTAAATATACATATACACGCTATATACATATATTAATATTTCTGAAAAAAAAAAACTTTTCAAAACAATTTGCATATCAAGCAAACAACAAACAGTTAGAAAAAAAAGTTAATACCATATATGTATGTATGTATGTATTTATACATTTATACAAACATATACAAACATAAATACATATATATATACATTCATACATACATACATATATGTATGTATGTATGTATGTGTACATATATACAGACATATACCTATACATACGTACATGCATATGTATGTATGTATGTATGTACGTATACATATATACAGACATTTACATACATACACACACACATATGTGTGTGTGCGTATATGTATGTATGTATATGTATGTATGTGTGTGTATGTATGTAAATGTCTATATATATGTATGTATATGTATGTATGTATGTATTTATGTATGTATGTGTATACACACACACATAGATATTGATCAATGCCTTACAAGTGCACAATAATTTTCATAGTTTTAACCTTCAAGAGTATCCTTTGGTATCTAATCCACAAGAAACGTGACTAATTGTGATCGAAAACTAAAATAAAAGCAAGTAAAATCCTATTTGGTTTTTGTTTTTTTGGTAATTGGAAGAAACACAAAGCCAAGAATGAAAACTATGAGTAAAAGTTTGGAAATCAATAAAAGCAAAGTGTTGTGATTCAAGGCTTTGACTAGGAATCTAGTTTTGCTAAGCTAAGTTGTTGTGGCTTGGGATTGAGTGTTCCATCCTCTAAGCTAGTTTGGAGCCTCTCTCAAGATTATCTAAATCATCCCACATTAAATAAGAGGGTCCTCTCGGCCTCCCTTAAGTTAATTAAGGTCATTAGGCTAGTAGGAAATTTCATCGAACACCTTGTAGGCACTATGTATTTCTACTCTAGCACTTAACAAGATCATTGCTTGTGGCCTCAACCTACTTTCATCTCTCGATTCTTCAATAAGGTTTGCTAAAAATACAACCCAGGTAATCAATCTAGCGTGTGATCTATCCAAACAAGTCAATAAAACAACCCAACATTCAATGGATATGAACAATGAACAAGCACACAAAACCCCAACATTAACTTTGCAAAACCATCATCCTAGCCTACATCTTTACACCTTAACAATTAAAATCAAGCCAACTTAATTAAATAAAACATAAAACATTAACAATCATTAAAAGCATCATAAAGATTCAAATACAAAAGAGGAAAATGAAAGAGAAACAAACCCCAAGTGCCTTTGATACAAGACTTTAAATAAAGAAGCCTTAAGTAAGTGATTTCCAATCCAATCTCCTTTATTTAAACTAAGAAATTAAAATTGTTCTATAGAAATAAAAAACTATTTTTTTCTAGATGAGGAATGGTGTAAAAGATGTCCCAAACGGGGGCTAAATAGGCATTTGTAGCTCTGTTCGAAGCCACAAAACCCTGCAAGAGAAATCCCAAAGTTGCCCTTTAGTCTCCACAACATTGTCTCTCCGTGTCACTTAAATTTTGCTGCTGCCTAGAATGTCAGGGCCGTGACAAAACGTGTCGCGGCCGTGACAAATTTCTGTCTTCAAAATATGCCTTTTTTGCTTGTCACGGTCATGACACATTTCACTACGGTCGTAACACCCTTTTCGACCTTGTTTCTATCTTCTTCTTCAAGGTTTCTTAAGTTTGCTTGGTGCCTTTCAAATTCAAACCATTTTTCACCTTTTCCTACTCATTTTCTTCAATTTATATCATCCTACACACATCATAAACATTTAATAAATTTCACTAGAAAAGCATCATTTGTAGGACAAAAATGTATAAATTCTTTCTTGATTTATCATGCAACTTTAGCATACATTAGACTCCCGCAAACTTACTCATTTGCTTGTCCTCAAGCAAATCATTCCAAAATTCGGGGTAAAGATGCCAAATGAATCAAACGAGTCAAAAGATTCTTGCACTATGCAAGTATGCGAGTAACATGATCAAAAGAAGACATTGTGCTATGCACTAATCACACAAACCAACATTGGCATTGACAAGTGATGTTGGAATTCATGACTAAGTTTATGACATTCATAAGCATAAATGGCAGTGAAAATAACAAAAATAATTCTAGAATTCCTCCAAGGATCCATACACATTGATATATACGATTAGGGTTAGTGCATTTTACCTTAAAACATGATGCTAAAGTGAATGACTGAATGAAGTGCTGGTGTAGCTTTTAATACAAAACTCGAAACCCTTTCTCCCATGTTGCCTTTGTGCGAATATGACTAAAGGTATCCACACAAACAAACTCTTTTGGAATGGTTGGTGTGTACTATCACTAAGAATCTCTATTCTAGTCTCATAAATAGTATATTCTCTCTTTGTAAGTGGTTCTCACATATTAGGCCAAGCCATTGCCATGGAATGAATTCGGCCTAGCCTCTCCTATTTATAGGCACATGGAAAAACCCTATTTATAAGCACTAAAAAACTAAACCCCTCCCCCACTCTTATTTTGAGCATTGTCCTTAAATGTTCAACAAATATAAGTATAGATCACGCTACACAAGCAACTAAAACAAAAGGGATAAGTCCAAATCATGCAAATGAAACATAAAATTTAAGACAAAGATTTTAGAGATACTTCTCTATTTTCCATTGGTGATTGCTTGCACTTGCCCCTTCCTTGAATGCATAACAATTTTAAGCACAAGACAAGAAATGTTAGTGAACACAAGTACAGTAATATAAATAATAGGGTAAGTGATTGTGGAAACATGGTAAAACCCACTCCTTTTGTTCAAGAAAATCAAAATGCATAAACTAAAGATAGCCATAGTTTAACGTCATTGCGGATGATACGTAGTTTAACATCGTTTCGGACATAGATGATGGATCTATTTGGGTTGCAAAATAGTCCTAAATGTGGTTCCCTTCAATGCTTTCAAACAGCCCTTATAAACAGTGATTGGTTTGTGATCATTCAAAATGATATCAATAGGACCGAATGAGTGAACCTTCAGAATAGTAAAAGGGCCACACATGGGAATTTTGGGGTTATAAAGAAAGGTGATTTTTGGGTGGAAAGTAATATACCTTTTTTCCTTGCATAAACTTACCCTTAGAGATGCAATCACTCTCTTGTCCCTTTGATGTAGCATGTTTGCTCTCAACCCCTTCCTTATCCATGCTTACAAATGAACTATGTGGCTTATCAATCTTGTGTTCCTTTGGATTCCCACTTTCTTTCACTTGATTGCAACTCACTTTGAGTGTCATTAATCAAAGGCAAAGGTGGAGAACTATATAGCATGCAACATGGCTCCAAAGAGTGCACTTTGCTGCCATCATCATTAAGCAAAGTTCAATGCACATTCTTGGCCACTTAGAACTCCTCAACTTCCTTCCCCACATTAATGGATAGACTCATCTTCCTCAAATCAATAACAACTCCCCAGTGGCCAAAAAGAGTCTCCCAAGTATGATGGGAGTGTCATAAGCATCATTCATATTCAACACGTCGAAATCAACAGGAAAGAAAAATTTTCCTACCCTTATCAAAAGATTATCCATATGTACAAATGGTCACCGGGTTGTTCCATCCATAAGTTGAAATGTCATTTGGTAGGGGTCAATTTTCCAATCCCTACTTTCTTATAGATGGATGAGGGCATTAGATTGACTGAAGCACCCAAATCACATAATTATTGAACATTCTCCAAATTACTAAAAGTGCATGGAATTGTAAAACTGCCTGGATCGTTAAGCTTTGGAGGATATTTTTTCAATATCACTGCACTACACCCCTCAGTAAGTGCTGTTGTAGAATACTCCTCCAGCTTCTTCTTCTTGGCCACTATCTCCTTTAAGAACTTAGCATAGTTAGGCATTCAAATCTAACTTTTTGGACATCTCGATGAACTTCATGAAATTAGTATCATTGGTATGATCCTTAAGATTTTGGAGAAATCGGATGGGAGGGAAATAAGGTTTAACTTCTTCTTCCTTAGTGTGTAATTCTCCCCCTTACTCATTTTTCTTCTCACAATTTGCCACTTCATTAGCAAGCATCACCTCCTTAGCCTTGGCAACCTTAGGTGTTTCCCCCACACTTGGTTCCTCAAGCTTATTCTTACTTATCAAAGCAGTCACCATCACACTCGCCTTGGGGTTTACATGAGAGGTACTAGGTACCTTCCTTTTTTCTCTATCTCACAAGGTTTTAGCAAGTTGTCCCACTTGCCTTTCAAGGTTGTGGATAGTGACTTGTTGATTTTGGATGGTAGTGTGCTGGGTTTGAATTAATTGTTCCACCTTAGCTTCCATTTTGGACATGCATTTCATCAAGACGTCTTCAAGGGATAATTTCTTTTCTTGGGTATTTTGTTAGGGTGGTGGTTGGGTTTTTTTTTATTGAAAGGGTGGTGGTGGACTAGGTTGGCATCCCTAAAGTCCCATGCGTCTAGGTAGATTGATGTTGGTGTTTGGATCGCTCGAAGAAATATTTACGTGGTTGCACCAACTTAGATTATATGTGTTTGAGTGTGGCTTACTCCTAGGTTGATCATTTGGGAATCCCCCAACATAATTCACTTTATCACATCCAACACCCGCTTCTCAAGCCATCCCACAAGTCATTTCATTATGTCCTAACACTCCACAAAAACTACATTGATCTTTCATCAACCTTTCAAGTTCAATCAAGATAAGTAAAAGTCTTTACCTCATGAATTCCTCTCTCCTTCCTTTTACTGCTTTTTGTTGCAAATTTTTTGCCAACAACTCGCATTTGTCATACACCTACTCGTTTGTTTTATCTCCAAAATAGTCACCGGCGGGGGTGTCCACAAGTGTTTGCCTATGCATTGTAAGCCCATCATCGAAACATTGAGTGAGGAAGGCTAATGAAAATTGTGTTAGTGTAAGCCCTAGCCCCAAGCACATTGTTTTCGTAACCCTTTATATTTGATATATATGCATGAGGTATTTTTCATCCTGTTTCTTATTTCTGTGCATATTTAATTGGATGAATTATCAGTGAATAGTGGTTCTGATTAAGTTATCAAATATGATTTGGATAGTAAAACCTTAATCCATAAAATAACGCTATTCTAAATATCCCTAGTCAATCATTGTCATGGGAATGGCAATGAATGAAGACTAGTATGTACCTTTTGAGATGATCATGTTTTGCGGATCATAGGATATGAGATATC
>CAODLS011269481.1:0-13558 GCA_948243855.1 Flueggea neowawraea | reverse complement strand
GTTTGGTGTTCTTGCGGGTGCCACCGCCGACCGGGATGTTTCTTAAAGCACCACCTTTCGTCCAGTACCTCCGGCAGTTTTTACAGAAATGACGTGGCTGAGAGAGGTTGTAGTTGTTGTAATAACAGAACTTAGTGTTGGTGGAGTCGCAACGTGGGCACTTTAGTTGCTCTGGCTCCGGGAAGTGTGGCTTCATTTGCGGGAATGTTGTTGTTGGATCTTGCATTTTGGTCCCTCTTTTAAGTGGCCACTAACTGGGGCAACAAGAGCTTTTGTGCGTCCACTCTTTTGTGAAATTGGACTACTCTGCAGTGACCAAAGCTTACAGATACTAAAACTCTGGACCTTCTCGAGAATTTTGGCAAAATTTGAGGACTTGGTGATGTTCAGAAAATAAAGAAATAGAATGATCTAAAAGGGTGTAAAGATCTGAAGTGGGTTTCAATCAAAGAGTTAATAAGTTAGTACCTTTTTTGAATTTGTGAAGTGGCAGAAAGGCCAAAAGAAAAGTTGGAACAGTTTTCTCTTTTCATGGAAGAGGAAGAGAGATCATAAACACAAACACATCACAACCAAGCAAAACCACTGTTTGAAGCCATAAAAAGAAGAAAAAGGCTTGTTCTTTCCGAGTCTGAATTCAATTGCGTTGAGGAAGAAGATAAAGAAGGAATTGAGCAAGTGAAGAAACAAAAGAGGAGTGGAGAAGAGAAGATGAGAGATATCTGGGAGTTGAAAATGTTGACGAAAGATTGATCTAAATTATCAATCTGTGTTGTGTGTGTGTGTGAGTTTACGCGTGAAGGTGACCAGTGAAGACTTGAAATAGAAAGAGAAAAACACGCACACTAATAACAGTAGTGGTGTAGTGGATATTTGTATTGGCCAGGCTTGACTTGGACAGACCCACAACAGCTCCCCACTATTTCATTTTTAATCCAAAAGTGAATATTTAATAATGCATCCTCAAATTCTTCTTCTTCTTTCACTTTGCTCCTTTTAAGCATCCATGACTACCTTTCTTTTTTCTATAAAATTACGTAATCTATTAATAATTAATATATAATTAAATAAAAGATAATTTGATTACCGTTCTTGGCAGCAAGCAAATGTAAAGCAAAAAAAAAATGTAAATTTGTTTACTTCATAATAGACCTTATACAAAAAAATAAAGTCAATTACATGCATGATATTAGAATTTTGATGTGTGAAATTTTATATTAACATATGGATATGTCAACCCAATAGTTAATAACTATACGCCAATTGTATCACTAGCTTAGTTATTATTAATTTTTTTAAAAATATTATTAATTTTAATGGTTGAATCAACACTACTTATTTTTTGTTTTTACTAGTACAATTTTGACGATTTTTACTCGACAGTCAATACGTTCTATAATTTTTTTAAAAATGTATTTTTTATCTTATGATTTAAAAATTAAATAAAATAATAGGACGTCATACACATCTTTTGCAATTAATGAAGTTCTAAATAGAAACAAATACACCATATCTGCAAGGGAGAAAAATACAACTAATAGATTACGTGTTTGACTCTATATCGTTCAATAAATAACAGACATAAGATATAGTTCCATATTAAAATGATACTCTAAAATGATTATGTAAAGCTTTGATAATTTTTTTAATTAAAAAAATCAATTAAAAGCCATCTCTCAAAGCTTAATCATTCAATTAAAAATAATAATTAACACGTTTATGTCTTCTTGTTGTCTCATTGGCTAAAGAATATCTTTGTCACAGACACCCAAATAAACAAACACAACTAACGATTAATTACCTTTCTAATCAACATAGTTAAGCCAACGGCTCAAACAAGCCGAGCCAATATCTAATTTAGCCAAAAGCCAAACAGCTGGGGCAAAGCTGCGTGCAAATAAAGCAAGCAACACAACCCAATTGTTTGGGGCATCATTTACATTCTAATAAGAAATAGTGACCGTCCGTTCAACAAGTTGATGAAATCAGAATCGTCCATATGTCGGACCGCGAGATCAAAGGAGTGTGTAGGCACTAGGCAACTATGAAACTTAGCGTTTAGTGATCGTCACCAAAGAGCCAATCTCACCCGCATACGTGGCGGCACCCCATGAGTGGTATAAGCACTATTGTTGGGAGGAAGGGTTAGGGTGACAGATAAAAATCTAGTAAACACTGTGAAAGCTATGTGCTTTAGACTCTTGTTTTGTATTTTATTGGACTGTCTTATATGCCTTTGCTTCCTCAGTTTCGGCTTTCGATTGTATTGTATAACAGCTTTTTGGTCTAAATAAGCTTACACCACACCATTGCTGTTATTTAGTATTTTTTGGTCAATTATTTTCCATTTCACACTCATATACGTACACGAACATGAATTTAGATATTGCTAGATTTAGAATCCGCACAACGTGTCGTGTACCTTATATTGTCTACATTAAATTTGTCACAAATTTATAACTAAATTATATTTTTTTCTTCAAAAGGCACCTTTTAAAAATGAGTCAATATTAAATTGATATCAAAATTATTCTTAGTACAATAATTTTGGATGGTGTTTTGTTATGTGTTACTTTTTGTTTATTAATTGTTCAGTTTAGTTCGAGTTAAAGAGGATGTGTTAAGTATTTTATATTACTAAAGTAGAGTTGGTCTTATTAATTTTTAATTAAATACAAATTATATAATTAAGTGATAATTATCTCCTCATAAGATATTTTTTGGAAGTGAATTAAGTCAAATATGAAGACAATGTGCATTTTTATTTATAGACATATATTGATTAAATTGTGATTAATTTTTTTAGTAAGTAAAATTTGAGTGCTTGATATAGATTAAAATATTGTAACCAATAAATTGTTAGTTTAGTGATAAATATGATTAGTCAATATAATAAGTTGGTTCCATGGTAAATAAAGTGCTCAATGTGATATTCATTTAAGTTGTTAGAATATGATTATAGGATGTAACTGAGTCGAACCAACTTTTGCACTATTTATATTTGGTTTGATAAAAAAGTTTTGAGTTTAAACTCAATCTTGAACTTGGCTTAATTGATATATTTTGTGTGTAAACAACGAGCTCAAGTCAAATTTAATTTTCACTTATTACAAGTTGGCTTAGATTTTAATCCCAAAAAAATATTTTGGAGACATAGAGGGCCATTGACGCTTTAATTCTATTGAAGTGGTTCTTTATAAATAAGGAAAATTGAACAATAGAAGACTTGCCCATTTATAGCACTTTTTTTGCACATTTATTTCATGAATGATACAGAAGTAGAGGAGAACACAAGGGAAGAGAGGAGGTTAGATGAAGAAATGCAATGTAGGGTTGTATACCTTATCCAGAAGGGACGTCGTATAAATAGGAAAGGCAAATACGTGGAAAAGGACGCTTAAATGAAGAGAAAGAGGTAGTAGTAGGGAAGAGTAATTAAGTGGAGCACGAGAAGGCATGATGGGAGGTGGGGTCATAGACATGATGTGAAGTGGGACTTGGTGTGTGGGGTGGGAAGGAGTGGTAGTGATGGTGGTGGGAGGTGGTGGTGGTGGTGGTGGTAGTAGTAATGGTGGAGTCATCGACCTCTAAAGAAATGTCTCGTCTCTGTCCTCCGAGCGTGCTACACGGCTCAGATGGCGTGCCTCTCTTTTCTCTTCTTTCTTTCTCCGGATTCATCGCTTCCGTTTTTCCCCCGTCTTTTTGCATGCTTATTAGCACGATTCGCTGTAGACAAATAATTCTGTTATTTAACACCAATTTTATTTATTATCATCTTCTTTTGAGTAAAAGATTCATTCGGTAATTAGATGCTGCTGCTAGATATCTCAACTAGGTTTTTTATTATCATCTTAAACAACGTATAGATTCTTTAATTTTGAAATATTTTTTACTATTTGGAAAAAATAAAGTTCAGTGTATATTCGTGTCGGTGAAACCTTGGAGCAATGATGATAATTTGTTACGTTATCTAGAATTAAGAATGATGATGACATTGGTATTACATTATATAGAAATAAGAATGATGGTATTGGCTTGCTCATGAATTTAATTAATTTCTTAAATATGTACCAATATATTTGTAGTCACATTGATATTAGAGTTCGGTTTAAACACACTTATAAAGAAAGGAAAAAAGAAGAGTTGCAATTTTGTTTTGGCAAATTTGAGTGTATGGTTATGTATTGACGTCTAATAATTTTATCATATTCTTGTTTGGATCAACGAGTTTTAAAGTTTTTTTATTAATTGTATACGAATTAACAAATTATAATATTTACCTAATTTTTTTATTGACTTCCGCTATATCAAATTGCAACAGATTGTTATGAAAAAATAAGAAAATAAAATTTTATTTGACTCGAATCTAAAAAAATATAAAAGATATCTTAATACTAGGCGATTTGAATGTAAAATCATTACCATAGATATAGTTGTATCTATTATTGATGAATCAAACGTCTTAATCGACGTCAATGCGTAACGTCAGCGGCAAAAACCGAAGAACGAGCCAAAGAATCAGAATGGTAAGTTGCGACAAGTTTTCTTAGGTTTCAGATTCATGTCAACTACAACCACCCCAATTGACATGAAACAAGAGCTGGCTTCTTCTCCTCCTCTCATTTATATTCTCAGGGATAACGCTTTTGCCGTCATTACATCATCTACGCGTTCACATCATCTCAATTCTGCTTTCAGAAATCTTTAGACTTCCAGTTTTAGGCCATTTTGCAACCAACTTGAGAATGGTAGCTATCATGGTCAACTCTCACTCGTAGCAGCATTCAACTCCTACATTTCCCACATTTTTCGACTTCTAGCAAGCCAGCGTTATACGCTCTATAGTGGTTGAGTGTATGCATTGTTAGTACTAAAATTTAGAATTCCACTTCTCTTGTAATGTAGTAAACTCACTAAAATTTCGAGAGTTTCATTCTGATCCAGGTTCAAATTTAGTGTGAGCCAAATCGATCGCCTGGCAAGACAACTGATTTGACAACAATTGACATTTCTATGCTGTGGGAGGATCATAGTCGATGTACTGCTTGTTTTTCTTCAATAACTGCTTATAGAAAGCAGCTCCATGCTTGCTCCAAGATTATGAAGCTTCACCAATCTCTGCTTGCAACTATAATATATAGTTTGGACGCCATGGAGTTTTCTAAACATGATGCAAAATTAATAAGACATTTACGATGTGTTATTAACTAATTGGACATGCATTCGAATCAATCACAACCAACAGAAAGGGAAATTTCAAGCAACATAGAATTCTCATTGAAAATACCAAGAAGTAACATATTAAATTCTCATTCAGCATGAGTCAGAGTGTTTAAAAATTTTTGCACAAGCATTGACAAGAAAATGGTAAAAACCAGTTTGAAATAAACGACTTTGTTGTCAACTCATTATCTAGCCTGGGGGGCTAGACTAGTACTCAGATTTACAGTGACCATTTCAACTGTCGCACTTGCTCTGCTTATTCGGGTCATTTCCATGGCCAGGCGCTGGTTTAATTCCATCACCACCTGTTTTATGGCTGGTCTTTTTGTAGAAATTGGTGATACATAAGTTATTGCTAGTTCCACGGCTTTCCACGCAGAATCAACGTGATAATCGTCACTGATCCTCGGGTCAACCACACCTTTTATATCACCTTTGCTCATCAAGGAACTAACCCGTTGACTGATATGTATTCTGTCATGGCTGATTAAAGGCCGGTTTGTGATTATTGTCAACAAAACTACCCCAAAACTGTAAATGTCACTTCTTTCTGTCAACTTGTATGTGACATGATATCTGCAGGTCAAAACAAGCAAGTATTTAACCAAGATTGAGGTGAGAAAGCTGAAAAAATGGCGATTCGATAGAAATGGTTTTGTATGTCAATAAGATTAAAGAAGTAAGAGCTTACTCAGGGTCAAGAAATTCCGTGGAGCCATCTTGGTTTGTAGAAATTTTAGAATGACCAAAGTCTACCAACTTGGCTTGATAATTCTCATTCAGCAAGATGTTTGAAGGTTTCAGGTTTCCATGGATGATTGGTGGCACACAAGCATTGTGCAAGTAGTCCAATCCTGAAAATGTAGCAAGTTGATTTGGAGTAGGTGAGGAATTGTGCAGAAAAGCTCTTAAAAAAAGTCTAATAAAAGTATTTTAATTGAAGCAGTTTGTAGTTGACCTTGTGCAGCATCCATGGCTATGTGAAGTCTCTCTTGCCAGCTCAATAAATTTCCATTCTTACCTGTAATGTATTAAAAACATTTTCTTGTAAAACATGCTGAAGTAATCAAAACAGGTGAGAATTAACAATTTCAAAACGTTATAACCAATATTTTTATATTAAGGTTAGAGTATTACCTGAGAAAATGTCATCTAAGCTTCCATTTGACATGAATTCGTATACAAGACCCTTATTATCGACTTCATCAAAATAACCTAAACTTGCTGTCAGGTGTCTGTGATGAACTTTTGTAATAAGTTTGGCCTGCAATTTTTAGTTCAATTCTTCATAAGTACTCAGAAAATTATTTAGCATTTATTGTTATGCCCAGTGCCCTCCTGAAATGGTATGAACTTACATCAGCTCGAAATTGCTTGTACTCATTAATGGTTGATGAAGAATATAATTTGACTGCAACGGGAGTTTCATCCAAGCAACCATGGTAGACTGTTCCCAAGTTTCCTCAGCCAATAATTCTCTCCAAATTGTTTGTAATACTGATGACCTCAGAAAATGCAAATTTTCTTTCCTTGGAGTTGCTTAATCCCTCATTTGCCACTATGACTCCTGTAATCACAACCCGGGTTGTCACATCACAGACAGAATTCAATGATTTAACACTTCATGACTTTCAATTAGTCGACAATTTACCTGTTTTTCTACTCTTTCTGACCCAGATGATTGCCATTGAAACTAATATTTGCCCCAAGGCTGCACCAACTATGGATACCAATGGAACAATGAACTTTTCCTTGCACAATGTTGATGTACACATTTCTTTATTGCCGCTAACACTAACATCATTACAGTTCAAAAGAAAATGTTAGTCTTGTTTTCTTTTCCTCTGTTTTGGATCAATCTGAAATTTGATTCTGAAAGATATATTAAATCTGTTAAAATTGGAATTGACAGTCTGACACATCACCAACCTCAATGTGAGAGATTTATTCTTGGATTTTTCATCCAGTTCTTGTGGAATGGAACCTGAAAGATAATTACCTTTCAGATTTCTGCAAATAAAATGAGATATATTTGTCAATATTCGCAACCAAAATTTTTGAAAATTTTAGTTCCAAATTAATAAGTAGAACTCACAGGTCTTTCAAGAATGGCAGTTCAGATAGAAATTCAGGAATTGATCCATTCAGGCTATTGTTCGATAAATCCCTGTGAACAGATTGCATAATTTCAGTATTTTAACATCAAATGTAAAGAATGCAAAGATAGATTCTTCTTTCACCCTCATCAGGAACAGGATAAACCACTGTGGTGAAAATTGTGCTCACAAATTCAGTGACGAATTTCCATGCTAAATGAAATTAGCGAGGCCTTTCTCCACGACAAAATTTGTCGCTATCTATAATTAGCGATGGAATTACATAGTAGTGACGAGTCTTGTTTGATGCTAAACCCCTTTTCTTTGTAGTGAATAACATGAGGATGAAATTTAGAAAAAATTTGCACTGTTTATACTAACCAAACAATGCAAAAAAAATATTTTACATGTAGTGTGTATCGGAAAAAAAAGTATATTTATACTGACCAAACAATAGAGATTAAAAAATGTTAAATATAATTTAATCATATAATATAGACCTACTTTGTTTATAAGTTATTTTATTTGCTCCAACTGGAAATCGAATGTCTTGTAACTAGGGCTGACAATTTTGGACAAAATCCGTTTAAACGACACGACTCGACAAGAAGTTAAAAGGGTTTGGGTTTGTCATAAACGGGTTTGGGTCATAAACAGGTTAACCCTTTTATGACACGAAAAAAATGAGCTTAAACAAGTTCAATCCGTTTAACATAATTGGGTTAAACGGGTTAGCCCGCTTACAATTTCTTTTATGAAATATTTAATTTATTATTTTTATTATATGTATTGATATATATATATTATTATACAGGTGCAAGGAAAGAATATATGAAGATTATTAAAAATGATAGTTATATTTATAGAGAATCAAAATTTATTAAAAAATATTGTTTGTAATTTTAGTTGTTTTGTATTTGATTTACTTTTATTTAGAATATTATTGTATTGGTGGATATTATAAAATTAAATTTATTGTTTTAGTTGAAGTTATTTTAGTGTTAATTTTATATTTATTTGTGTATTATAAATAGGTTAAACGTGTTAAAAGAGTTTTATCGTGTTAAACAGGTTAAACGAATTAACTCGTGACATGACATGTTAACAATAAATGGGTTGTGTCATATTAAACCGTTAAATATCTATGTCGTATTCGGGTTGGCATTAAATGGATTTGGATCGTAAACAGGTCAACTCGTTTAACCCGTTTAAAATTTGGGTCATAAATGCGTTTACCCATTTAGACACGACACGACCCGAATTGCCACCCCTACTTGTAGCTCATTGGTACAATACAATTCTATTTAGTATATATATATTTTTTTTAAATAGTTATATTCAGATATATGAAAAATTAAAATAGAGTGGGCAACACTATGTATTTATGAGATAAGTTTGACATCAAATTTGTGATTAAAATTGACAATTCAATTTTGTAAATGATTTGTTTAAATTTTTGAATTACATTTAAACATATCAAAATTCCATTTGACTCTCTTAGTAAATGAATCAAAATTGAAAAAAATTAAAAATTTTATGGACAAAGTGATGCTAATGATAATGAAAATTTTCAATCAAACAATTCGGTTTGATTATCGGTTCCAACTATATTATTGATTTGCATGATTTTTTTATCTATGATCTGCATGATTTATATGCCATATATTTGATTCAAATTATATTAACAATTTATCCATTCTTAAAGAAGCTATATTTTAAGCCCAGTTTATATAACAACAAAATCTACAAAAATTTGATGTTAACACAAAACGAAGAATAATATTTCTCATGTCTTCAAAAGAGACTTCACATAAACCACATTAAAGAAAAAAATCAAAATTATACGTATAGCATAAAAATCATGAAATTAAAAGACATAGTTATAATGAAAAATTAAAAAAAATTAAGACAATAAAATATTTAATAGAAATAAAACTAAGTTAATCAAATAATTTAATATCAAATTTTCATTGTTATGACTTAACGAATTTTACATTCATACAGTTTTACCACTGTTATTCCATTCTATTCTTAAAGTTTGCTTTACTTCTACATAAAAACCACACTTCATATTTTCTAATCTCGGTAAAATTATATTTTATTATATGAATTTACAGAAAAACACACACACACACCACCCGTGTCAAACTTACTAGTATTAATAAAACTCTTGATCGTATTTTTTTTAAAATGAGATATAATTTCTTAATTTGTGAGTATGATTCACTCTATATAATTCTTTTTCCTTTTTATATAAAAAAGAAAATAAAAATAGAAATGAAATTTTTTTAAAAAAATTCAACTATGCACCGTAAAATTATAAAATAAAAAGGATGTAATAAAAATAAATAAATGGTTCGTTCTAATTTCTAAAGCAATGAGTGAAGACTGTATGTGTCAATTTATTTATGAAAATTATCTTGTGAAAATTTTATAATTAATTAAGCTGTAGCTACCACAGAAATGGAGAAAGCCATGTGAGCATTGAAAATAAGATGATGTATTATCTGCAGTTGACTTGACTATTGACTACATTTTTAAATTGAATCTTTTACATTTTTTACCATATTACTAATAAAAAATACTTTAATTTTGTTACACACAGTTGCAGAATAAAATTACCATATAAATTTGATTTTGTTAAAATAATTATACTTTTATTATTTTAGTAGTAATTATTAATTCTAACTTATTTTCAATTTATATCACGCAACATAGTACCCTATTTGTGAATAGTCATAGGATTGAAGAATTTTCTAATGAACAGTATTGAAAGACTACGCAACACAAGTCTTCCACGGACATGTATTCGTCAGTGAAGGTCGTTGCAGATTGGTTTGACAATGGCAACAAAACCACTCCCAATATATAAAACATTGCTCTTCTCAGTGACCTTGTTGTGGGTTCTTAACATTCATTATGTGATAATTATAAATTAGTAGATTGTTGATGGATTGGGGTAAATTGAATTATAGTAAAATACTTTTTCAGATGGCGTAGATCAATAGCTAGGATATTTGGTAGGGGAAATAAAGTTGAAAGGATTGGATTTAATCGATATTGATGATTAAGCTAAGCTCTAAAAATCTTGGAAGAGGTTTTCAATCTGTTTCGAATCCCATTTAGCCAAAACTATCTCACTGTTTCTCTTTCTCTGATTTCTCTCAACCATTTTAGCAACATTTTATAACTGATGTTTAAACCAGCTCTTTTAGCAGTTGACATTGCAACCACCACACCAAAAAAATTAAGTATCTTAAGGCCTCCAACTACTGTACCAAGGGAAATAATATCCAGGAGGCCAGTCCAAGAACTGTGCAGGTTGGTGAAAAATAACGTGGTTTGGTAAGAAAGAAGGGCCTGAAGATACAGCCGGCTTCCGGCGCTTATATTGAGCTTGCTTTTGCGGCTGAGTCTTGGTAAGTGGTTGTTGAAGGCATGCCATTTTTCTTCTGCTTTTGCAATGATATGGATTTTGATCTAGCACAAGGCATGACTTTATCTAACTCAACTTCCTTCTCTGCTATCCGCTTTTCCAGCAGCAAAATACGTACTCTGAGGTTATCAGGTGACATTAGGCCTTCGGGTTGTACATTGTAAGCTTCAAAACAGTTGATTATGGCTCTTAATGCATCTATCTCTTCTCTAATGGCTTCAATCTGAAAGAAATGCACTTTGTTTATGAGATCTTCGGGTAATAGCAAAAGAGGAAATTAGTTCAATCTGACGTATGTGCACCTTACCTGTAATGTGATGGAGTTATTATATTCCTCGCATAATCTCTGGCCAATCGTCTTGGAATAATCTCAGTGATCACATAGAAGACGAATTATAGGAAATTTGTCATTCATCCCAAGCACATGAACGTATTTAGCAGCCTCAATTCGCTGATTCCTTTGAATTAGGGTTTCAATGAAATCTGTTTCAATAAAACATGATTATGAATTATAACCACGTAACACAGAGGGAACAAGAAAAATCAATAACGGCAGAAATAAAGACATTCTGTTGATCCAACAAAAAATGACTTACCAGGAATATTATCTGCTAAACCAAGAGTTTGACATAAATCAGAAGATGTCTTACGACCAGAATTACAATCCAAAAGAGAGAGTAGATCATTAGCCGGAAAAGAACAGGTCAATTCATAGGCAGCCAAAAATTCCACAAATAATACAACCTCTGATTGACCCTGTCTTTTCTCCATCAACCGTGCTTTCCAATCAGCAGCGAATTTCACTGCTTCTTCTTTCACATGAGGATCAAAGAGGGGTGGAATTTCACTTACTTTCTCCAACAATGAAATGCACATCTCCTCAGAGACGCCTAGACCAATAGATTTATCATCTTTCAATTCCAGCGAACAAAATCTCTTTATTGCATCCAAAGCATACTCTGCTGGTTTTAATTCCAATTGACGAGCATTGGAATTTTCATGATGCAGTGAATCCGAAATTCCACGCTCACTTGGTAACAACTCGGAAGACTCTCTGCTGGGTTGCTCAAACTTTACAGAAGTATGGGGTTGGACTGAAGACAAGAGAAATACCCAAATTTTACCAACTAAACAGTTCTAATAATCTAATTAGTGCGTAACACATCAAATGGGATACATCATACATCAAAAAAAGAAGATATAGTCCAATTCTAATAATCTTTTCAAGGACAGTGTACCTTCATTGCCTAATGAGCCTGCCGCATTCTGAGAGGGTATCTCTGCCAATGGAAGAGCAGAATCTTCTAGAGTAGCACTATGAGGACGTTTAATGCCAGTCTGCTGATGCGATAAAGGCTTGATCGCAGTGCAAACAGCTGCAGTTGATTGAACTTTTGGGTTAGCAGAGAGGACAGATTTGGAAGCACAGTCGGAGGTGATGGCAACAGCGGCGTTGGGACTAGATTCTGTTTTCACATTAAGCTGAGTTGATGGGACTGCGCAGATAGACATCGGCATTTTCATTTTCATCTCTGCAATTTGCTTTTCTAGATCATATGTTAGATTCGCAAGTATCTTAGGTGAAAAATCCGATACAATATTGAAATCTTGAATGAATCTCAATGCAGCCTTCACATCTTGTAGTCTTCGGTTTGCACCCTGAATCTGTTAGAAAGAACTCATAAGCATGCGTATCATAGCAGGTGATCCATCTAAATGCAATCAAAATTAGCATACCAAACTAGAATGGTAATACACCTGATGAAAGTCTACGAGTTTCCTTCTCATTTTGCTCCAAGCAATCTTGGAAGAATGTAAGAAATCTTTCAATAAAGGTACTGGAGGGAATGCACTAACCAGGTCAAATGCATACACGAAATAAATAGCCTCAATGCGTTTTCCCTTATAAGATTTTTAATGAAACCTACAGAACATAAAGGAAACAATCGCAGGTTCACGTAAAGGTTCATCTTGAAAATAAGAGACAACTCCAGAGTGATACAATGCAGGCTATAAAGAACGTTAAGACACTAATTAATGATTATGTAATAGGTAAACCTCGGAAATTAAAAACTTACTAAAGATGCGAACTTCCAAACCAAGGATGAGAAACAACTCAGGAGCTTGATCATCTTGAGCAACCGTTTCGATGTAGTGTAAGAGATCATCAGCATCAAACTCAGAGGCCAATCCATAAGCAGCCAAAAGCTGCAAAAAATCCTAACACCTCCACAGAATGCTTTGTGTCTGCTCTCATCTTTCTCTTCCAATCGAAGGCGAGTTCTGTTGCTTCCTTTTTCACACGAGGCTTAATTTCCGGTGATATTTTCCGCAATTGCTCTAACAAAACAATGCAGCTTCTCCTTACAACATCCTCTTTGAACTCCATTTCTCCCTTCTTCAAATGAGGAGGGTAAAACCCTCGCATTGCATCAAGGACAAGTTTTGCAGGATTGAAAGAGAGTCTAAGCGCGAAAGCCACTTCTGTCCTCAATGATTCAAGATCTTTCTCACGCTCATTTAAGAATATCGGCAGCGCATGACCATCCAAACTCACTCTAAACCTCTTTTCTACCTGCTTCTCTTTCAATTCAAGCTCTTCAGTCCGTTTCTCAATCTCCATTTCAATACTTCTAAGTACTCTAAACCGTTCATTCAAATCCTTGTCTTTCAATTCAAGTTGCTTCTCAACATGATCCTGTTTAATTTTAAACTCAACCCCTTTTTTTTGCTTTTCGAGTTCTTTCTCCTTCAATCTTAATGCCTCAGAAACACTCTGTTTCAATCTATCAAGTTCCTCCAA
>CAODLS011269444.1:0-12152 GCA_948243855.1 Flueggea neowawraea | reverse complement strand
AAATGATCCAAAAACATGCGGAGATTGAGATAGATGATGCAGACTTATATCCTAACAAAAAGTGAGAAGCACGAATTCTCATGCGCATCTCAACAGAGTGAAGCTCCTTAAGAACTCCCACTGACGTTCAGACGATATACCACCTTTGGTATCAAAGTACACAACTATCCCTGATTCACAAATACATTCCCAGGGCCAAAATTATGCACCACAGAGCACAAGACACTTATCAAAGATGAGACTCCAGAATTCCTAACAGATAGACAGACACACGAAATAAAAGAAAAGAGAGTCAGACGACTCCTAACAAAGTCACCTAGATTAAAATATGCGATCGCAATTCAACCATTTGGAAACCACATAGAGCAAAGGAACCTAGCAGATTCAGATGTTACCGACTAAGATAGCCTGAGATACCATAAGAAATTACTCTTTGGGTACATAAACCCCAAGTTATATTCATAATTCCTCCAAAGTCCTTATGCCCAACTATTCACCTCCTGATCTTTACTACAATCCTTCCAATTCAACCATTACTAACAATGGGAACCATCCCAACGACAGTCACCATTAAGTGAACTCTTCACCACATCAGGTGCTGAGTATTCCCAAAATTAATAAAATTAAATAGCATGAGGGATATCCTCATACCTCTAGTGCTCCAAACATTCATACTTCCCTAAGCACCAACTATTACAAAGAATGAATTTCAGCAACATGCAGAAATACACAAAGGGTCAAAGAACATATATACAGAATTATGCAAAGACATACAAAATTTCTACAGAGTTCATTCATAGATATACAAAAGTTTATGAATAGAAAGAGTCCTGACTGATGTCACATTTGAGGCCTAAACCTCCAGACATATCAAATACTCGTTCTGAGACTGACTTCATCCATCTGTACTACCATAGCAAAAGAAACGAGACCTCCTGGTCACTCATCCCTAAAGAATCCTGAGGTACTAGGTTGTCCTGCATGGGACTTAACAGCAAGTGGCTAAGGACATTCGGCTATCATATGCCTTGACTGTCTGCAAAAATAGCAATTGAATTTTGGCTTATCGTACTGCCCAAGATGTTTCCTTTCACACTTACTGCACCAAGGAATTGGGCCTCTCCTTATGCTTCTCATACTCGAAACTTTGCTCTGGAACCCGACACCTATGCCTGACTGTACCGCACCAACATTCTGACTATTATCATATTGCTTTTGTTGCCTTGAGAAGAAGTTGTGCCTTTGCCCATGATAACTGCTTTGACTTCGACTTCGACGACTACTCTCTTCTCCTCCAGTCCTACTCTTTTTATAAGTTTCCTCTGAGTGCCTCTTATCAACGTATTCAATGGCCCTTACGGCCTCATCAATCTTCTCCACTGTCTCCAATCCAAGAGCTGCTATCAATCTAGCATATCCTGGTAACAAACCCTTTTGGAATTTGCTCGTTAATGCCATCTCACCACGACATCCCTCCGGTGCATACCTACTAAGATCTCTGAACTTCTCCTCATACTCAGTCATCGTCATCCCCTACTCCTAAAGAAAATCATTAAAATCATCAGCTTTCTTATCCCTAATGCTTCGGGGAAGAACAGAAAGTATCAGCTCATTCTTGAATTCGGCCTAGGAGATATCACCTCGTCTCCTAAAACCTTGTCACCACACTATTGCACGACCACCTAGAAGGAATGTTGCATATCTGACCCTCTCGGCATCATCGGTGTAGTTCAAAGCACTGAAACAATGCTCGACTTCAGTGATAAAATCATATGGGTCTTCCTCGATCGTACCATTAAATCTCGGTGGCTCAAGCTTCAAAAAACTTTTCAGATGGGTACCATCATTAACCTCTGGTGTGGCAGTTGCAACTGTCGAAACAACTTCTGCTGGCTGAACTCCAACTGCCTGACCGGAAGCAAGTCGCTCAAGGTGATCAAGGACTTGAGCAAAGCGGTCAAAATTAGATAGACTAAGCCATATGCGGTGGCTGAGGTTGAGGTGTTGCGACCTCTGGCACATTAAGCCAATCATGCTGACTAGTCACTGGCTGACTGGCATACCCAACAGATCGATGCTAGCAGCCTTTCTAGGTCTACCATGATGTCGAAACATATCTACAGAGGACAGATAGACAAACATAACAGATATGCAGATGTCAAAATGCAAACTATTGCCACAGTACCTAACAAAATCCCCATAATGGCATACAGAAGCATTTACATCAGAGATATATACAAAGGAAAATTAGACTGACTTGACCAATAATACCTAAGCTCCACAATCAACCCAGACTTACGAGACTTTGCTCTGATACCACCTTTGGTATCAGAGTACAAAACCATCCCATATTTATGAAACTCTCGCTCTGATACCACCTTTGTCACAATCCATAGTTGGGTCCGTGATTGACGTACGAGACGGACCATCTGTAGAAACCCGACCCATCCCGCACAAGCCTCGGAGTACAAAACAATTATTCAAATACAGTTTTATTAGCCAAATTAAAATCGTTTAACAAATACAAGTTTTAGAAAATAATATTCCCAAATATTAATAATAATAAAATCATTAAATAAATAAATTTAGTTGAAAACATTTGTACCATTTCAAATTTAATTACAAGACCATAACTCACTACTCAGTATGTGGAGCATCTAACAGAACAATGGTTGAGCCCGAACAATAGGACACTCACTGCTGGCAAAACTCCTAACTGAGCTCGAAAGGTCAACAACTGCTATAAAGTACCTATAGAGTGAAGTATAGAGAACAAAGAAAAGAAAATGAAGGGGGTCAAACCCAGTAAGGGAGGACACTTCAGACCGCCTTATACGTGTCTCACAAAGATTGTTTTGAAAACAATTTAAAATATACCACGTGCAAATAATAAGTGTATGTACATATACACACCATATACTGCATAATAATATTTTGAAAACCATTTCGAAATCCTTTTCAGACAAGACATCCATCAGACAGATATACATATTAGCAAAAATGTTTGCCAAATAAAGATACTTAGTTTTCAAAATATGAATTAGCAAAATATTTTCTTTCAAAATATTTGTCAAAACTTGTCTTTATTATTTCCATTTCTTTTTCAAAGTATTTCAAAGAAATTTTCCCAAAATAGCTTCAGACAGAAAATTCTCGAAAGTACTTTTTAGACAGATTTTTAGAGTATTTTCAGACAAAATATTTTCCAGATAGAAACCATTTCCCAAAACGTTTTCAGATGAAAAACTTCCAAAGTATTTTCAGAGTATGGTTTCAAAACTTTGTGGGACCTGAACAGAATATGACGAGTCAGTCAGACTCGATAATGACCACTTAGGCACTCATAATATGGCCACTTAGGCACCATGGTATAGTATAGTCACTTAGACGAATATAAGCCACTTAGGCAAATGACACAACACTAGTGTATCAAAACTACGTTACCTTGTAACTGGATGTCCCAAATAAAAATGTTTTGCCAAAAACATTCGAAATTTCATATCATTTCAAATTTTCAGACAGAAATATTTATTCCAAAAATATTTCAAAGTAATAAAATACATTTGCTCTTTTTCAGATCGGAACACTCATTTCAGTATAAAATATCTGTTTTAGAAAATATTCTTAAATTTTCAGAGAATATTTTTCACATAGAATCTTTTGAAATTCGTACAAAAGATTTATTTTCAAAACTTTCAAAGTTATCAGACAAATTCATCCTTTCACACAGGTTTCACACATACAGATTTTAGGATTCATATCATTTACTTATACCAGATTACATACTACGTCCAGACACGTCAAAAATATATAATTGCAGACTCAGACTCTTGGAGTCACAGAAAATCTATATCGGTAATGAATCCATCACCCTCGACCCAAAATATACCATCCCCGTAAAATTATAGTTTGGTCATCGATCAATATAAAATTACGTTTTAGTCATCGAGACTCGACAAAGTACAATATAGTCCCTAATGACTGCTGGGGTTACCAACTAACCATCCATAAATCAGAATCCCCAAATTCTATCCCGAACTCTCAGAAATCGCGATTTATGAAACGTCACGATTTGGTACCTCAGAACCACGTTTTAGTCAAGTTAGTCAAAGACTAACTCGAGTTGAACATGGTCCAATTTACTTGAGTTAGTCATGAAATAACTCGAGTAAATCCTGGGCTGTTTTACTCGAGTTAGTTGGTCGATAACTCAAGTAAGTCCTGGATTAACTTACTAGAGTTGGCCAAAATGCTTACTCGAATAAGTCACTTACCTAGACTACCCAATACGATCAATCACTCAAAGCAACCGATGAAACTCATTACAAAATGCATACTTTGACTCTAATCAACTTCCTACACACGAATCTACAATCAAACCCAGCCAAACAACTCAGAATCACTCAAATTTGCCCAAAACCAAATTGATTCATACCCATTTTATTTCAAAACCCTAATATGCACAATCTTGCAGAAATCATGAGGAAAGAAAGGGTTAGAAACTCAATTTTATCTCAAGAGACCCAAAGAATAAGATTGAGTTTGAGAGCTTCTGGACAAAGAGAAGTGGAGTAAATGACCGGATTCAGGTAGGTTGGGCTTCTTAAAAACGAATAACACCGAAACGCATCGTTCCACTTCTGCACAAATAACTCGAGTTATACAATGGTTAACTCGAGTTATATGGACATCGACTTACTCGAGTTATAGTTTCAGAGAACTCGAATTGTATAGGGATCACATAACTCGAGTTATCTTTCTCACTAACTCGAGTTATCTACTCTCAAAACTCGCTACTCTCAAGATTCAACAACCGCAACCCACACATGCTCATCCTGATAGAGCATCAACGACTATCGCTATAGGAAATATAGCGAAAACAGACGAGATATTACATAAACTATCACAATAATTAATGCAAATCAATTATTTTCTTAAAGAATGTGTTAAAACCTTAAAAAGCAAGTATTGTGAAATGAAGGGAGTAGCAAAAAAAAATCCATATAACAAGTATTTCTAATATAGTATTGGGTTTCCTCTATAGTATTACATTTTTCTTTTTTTGACATGCACCTGTATAGTTTGAGGTGTTTTGATCCATGTATAAAAGTGGGCCATGTATTGGAAACCAACATGGTAACGGAAGTTAATTTTTCTGACGTGTCTTAGATTTTTGTCCTACAAAATACCAATTAATGATAATAACAAAACGTGGCAGATTCTTAGAGGGTGCAACAGGAGCTGCTGTTGCCAAAGAGTTGTAGGAAATTTTTGTACGATGAGTCTACTCCAAGCTTGCCAAAGAAAAGAAAGAAAACACCAGTGAAATGTCCTTCTAGGCCTCCTTAGACGGCGAGAAAAAAACTCGGTTAAAGGTTATAAAGGTAGTGTTCTTTTTCCTTTACTGAATCATTTACTCTTCATGACATTACATTAATTTGGACTCATGAGTCATGTATGTTCAACTGCATGTAGGAGTGTCTTCTGATGAGAAATGTCAAAGAATGGGGTTAAATCGAAAAGAAAGGAAAATGACAGTAGATGAAAAAGTTGGAGCAAAAGAAGTAGAATCAAGAAAAAGGAAAAAATCGCCATTGCCATGTCCTCGGCCTCCAAAGGTGGGAAAAAACTGGTCTCCCTATAAAACCTGAGAGGACTCAAAGTTGCATACTTCAGGTAATGGGTCTCAGATTCTCAGTCCTATTTGCATAGAAGTTAAAAAGTATGCAGGAGATAAAAATGACACTGTCCTGGACAACCATATGAAGCTTGTCTACTTATGAATTGTTTCTGCACTGGATAACTTCTTTTTTTTTTTGCAGCTAAAAGGGGCAACAAGAGTGTCTGTTGTCACAAACCAAGGAAGAACAGAAACAGCAAGAACTCAAAAGTATTGAGAGATGATGAAAAATCTAAAGCTTTTCATAGTGCTATTGCTGCTACAAATCTAACAATCTCAAGAAAAGGAGAAATCTTAGCAGAACTTCGGAGATGCAGGAACTAGCTGGTTTCAAATCCGAGAATCCCTCTTTTGCTGTTCTTGTGAAACCCACATATGTTAATGGGTCTTATATGGTAGGATATCTCTGAATCTTAATATATAGGAAATTAGATACTGACAAGTGAATGCACATGAACTCTTATTTGCTAAGCTTTAGTTTTTGATCTCCATATATCTGCATCTGATATCTTGTCAGCAGCTGCCGTCTTTTTCTCATCAGGGTTATAAGTTCTGGCTTTACTGACTTTTTCATTTCTTGTTTCTTCACAATCACAGGACATACCCTTCAAATTTGCAACAGATCACTTAAAGCAGAAGAGTGGTAATGTTATCCTTCAGATTTCGAAGAGAAAAACTTGGATTGTTGGTTATATAATATACAATGAGTACATAACGGCTCGCTTATCTTCTGGTTGGCCAGCATTTGCACGAGACAACAATTTGGAAACTGGTGTAAAATGTGTCTTTGAGCTCATTGATCGTGCTGAACTTGTACTGAATGTTGTTATAGTTCGAGCAGGTGAAGAGAACTTTCGTTGCGCTAAGACTGTGAGGACTACCAAATCGGAGAGCTCATCATTTAAGTTGCATAGATATGTTTCACCTATTGCCACTAAGTCTGAGAATTTCACAGAAGACGTACACCCTGGTACTGGTAGTCCTAAACTACAATGTGAAGACTCATGTAAGCTCTAGTTTTTTTCTGTATACTGAGCTAAGCTGCTCTTGCAGTATAGCTACTTACACGGCTCTGGTTGCGCATTCTAACTATCTTTCAAGTCTATAGCATAAAACCTATTTATTTGACACTTAAGTGTACATGTTGCAGAATATACCAATTGACTTTGTGGAGAAGCATTTTAAGCAAGAAAAAGGGTTGAGTTGCTTGAGGTGGGAAAAAGATCATGAACCGTACAGTTTTGTCCACCAGGCAGATTGTGGGGGGTTCGGTGCACATTTGTAATGGCTAATTCTCTTCAAGAGAGAGATGTTTGCATCTTTGGATAGTCTGAAATCAATGTCAAACGTTTTCCTTTTTGCTTTAAATGACCTAAACTCTTTTGGCAGTTGAGAGGATTTTGATGTCGATCATATGAAAGCTGCTGTATTATACGCCTATATGGCTATATGTCTTGAATGACGGTGTTTGCTGCTGAAAAAGACAGAAGAGCTAAAGATAGAATCATTGGATAATAGAATTTGGGCATGCTAATTCTCGTATAATAGTATATGGTTTAATGTATGGCTTTCAGGTTTGTCTATACATTTGGTTCAGTCTATAAAACTCGGTTCAGATCTTGATCGAACCGACCAAATGCTTATGAACAGACCCATATGGCCTAATTTATTGCAGGTTTTTTTTAGGGCACATGGGCAGCGAACAGTTGCATCATGTACGTCTCCCCACTCTGCTTTTGTTTTGTTTCGATGAACACCCATATGACCTAATATGACGCCTTGTCACAATCAGCTTTTTATACCAAATAGACCACGCTTTTTCCAGATTATCGTCGAGGACACTGAAGCCGCGCGGGAGAATAAACTTGTAAGAAATCTTATCCATCATTTTTTTTTATAATGAAATGCTGTTTGTATGCGAGATTAATTTGACACCACAGCATGTTACATAAGGATATTGTTGCTCAAAGATTGTTGCTTTTGTATTTACTGTGTTGTGAGTTTGCGAAGAACTGAGAATTGTGAGATTGTGATGTTACTACAGTGGATTCCTAGGAGGTTTGTAAGAGCAGGTACAACGGGGAAAGTTCTCCCGTTTAATGAGCCCATATCAATAGTCACTCATTGTGGAGTGGCTGCTGTCATCATATGAGAAGGTCTGCACCTTCTCATATGGGTGGAAGAGGACCTTAAGGGATAGCTTTTTATTTTTTTTAAATAATTTTTTTAATTTTTATTCTTTTGTTTCAATATAAAAAAAGCTTCCTCTTTTATTTTTTTTCATTTATAAATACTTAATTTTGACTTTGTTTTTCTTTTACATACAATTTTAGTTACATTATTTTTAATGTATTTTTTTATTTTTAATTTACTTTTAATTTTAATTATTTTTGAACTTACAAATTTTTTTATAGATTTTGTAGTGATTTTTTAACTAACACATTTGTTTTATGTAAAAGTATAAAACAATATATTACATAAACATATTTATTATAAATTATATATTTTAAATAAATTAAATGAGGAGAGAAGTGTTTGTACATTGAGTTAAATAAATTAATTGATGAAAGAGATGATTGCAGGTCTCATATTTGAATATAAAGATGAATATAATTATTATGTATGAGAGTTTAATAAAAAAAATTAATAAGATATTGATGTAGTATGATAATCATACGTATTTTGGTATAACTATTGGAGTTACCTAAGAAATTATGGACATGACATGTCAAAATATGCACAAGTGAAGTACCCAAGTGGGAGAGAGTGGAAACTAGAGTGCTCAAAATGTGATGGCGACGCGACACTTGGGTTAAGAAAGGTTGGCAAGAATTTGCTGATTTTTACTCACTAAAGCATGGACACCTCTTGGTTTTCGAGTATGAAGGGAATTCTCAATTCTGTGTGTCCATATTCGACAAGAGTGCCACAGAGATTAAGTATCCTATTGAGAGATTTCATGATATCGGGGACAATCAAGAAAGAAAATCACAAGAAACTAAGAAGGATGAAACTGAATTAGATGAATTAGTTATTAAAATCTCGGATGATTTTACTCCGAGCCCCAAAAAAAGAAAAGGAAATTATTCCCTTTTGGGGTTCATATGACGAGAGATAATTCACGGTCAAAGACTGAGAAATTATCATGTTCAGCAAAAGATAAATAAAGGTATGTGTTTTTTCTATAATATGTTCATTAATCTTATTATTCTGCAAATGTAAGAACTTGTTTTCAACATCCGCTTTATTGTTGTTTTTGACAATCAATTGTATGATTTCATGCATATGCAGAAGTGACTATTGCTGAGAAGACAAGCCAATTGCTAAGGAATAGAAAAGCCAAAGCTTTTGAGAGAGCTAAAGCTTTTGAATCTCAAAATCCATTCTTCATAATTGTTATGCGACCATCATGTGCCCGTCCTGCCAACGGTAGACTGGTAATATCAGCCGAAGAGTGAAAGTTTGGCGTGACCAATACAATTTTCTACAAATTTCCTCATTGTTACCTTCTCGTTTTCTTGATTTAATCTTTTAATTGTGATCAATTTCTTGGTTTTAACTCTGTGTTTTTCTAATGATCACAACAATCATAGTGAAGGCAATGCGATCTTTTATTCACATGGGAGACGTTGGGATGTTAGACTTTAGGCTTAATACATAATTTACTCCCCAAACTTGTATATTTTCTTCTTTTGTCACCCTAAATTTTTTGAGTATTCAATTTATTTTCTAAATTTGTCAAAATTCTTTAAACTAAGGGTTTTTCTAATGTGTTTGAATCCCAAAATCCTCAAGTTTACCTTCAAGTTATAGATATTAAACGTAGAAGGTTAAAAAAATAAAACAAAGTCCTGTAATAAACCCGCGATTAATTAAGAAAAATTGATAAATTGCCTAATTTAATCAAGTTTAGGGGGTAATTGAGACAATTTAAGTAAAATTGGGGATAATTGAGATAATTTAAGTAAATTTAGTGGGTAAATTGAACGATCAAAAAGTTTAAGGTGACAGTAGAAAAAATCGTATAAATTTAGGGGGTAAGTTATGCATTAATCCTAGATTTTATAAGAAAAAAAAATACAATGGAATTAATTCGAGAGCAACTCTTGGAATTGGATGGAACAAATTTTATTCAGAGAATCGCCTGAAAGTTCATGATGTTTGTCTTTGAATTGACCAACAAAATTAGTATCACATTTAAAGTTCACAGGTATCTACTTGGGTGACTCTGAGTCACCTTACTCAGGTTTGGTTCAAAAAATTATGGACCTTTAGATTTGCTCATATGTTTTTATCCGTTGATTGAAAATGAGATGTGATGTAGGTGTTTGCACTGAATCATTGCAGTCCAAATAAAAAGCATGAATACATGGAACCCTAGAATCAGAGCGCCGCTCGTTGAAATTCATCTCATTCGTTCCTTCCACCTTCATCTGAGTTGTGAGCCCTGGAATGCCGAGTCGCTCTCCGGTGAAGTCGAATCTCGTTCCCGTCGCGAATAATCTCAGTGGTGACTTGCCAAGCAGTCTTGCCGCTCTCCGTCGAAGTCGCGTCTCATTCTATTGTCATTCTTAAAGGAGAAAGTCTCGATCCGCAATATCCCTCAGGTCGGTATATTTGTTTGTGTGGGTTTTGTTCTCCAGGTTTGTTTGGATTTTAATTTTTTTTTTGAGTTGTGGTTGCAGGAGTGTGGTGGAGAAGTATTTTCGACGCCATCTACAACAACAATAGAAAGATCCTGTCGTCATTGCTTAAACTGGTGAGTCCATCAGTGACTTTCTTCTATGTGGGTTTGCTTCTGTGAAAATGGTGAGTGATTTGGTCGGAATCAACGGTGAGTGATTTGATCGGAGATGTTTTGTGGTCTGGTTTGTAGTTATGGAAGTAAGATCTAACGGTTTTGATTGAACTGACATAGGTTTTGATTGCAAGAATTGAGTTTTGTGAGAATTTTCAGTTTTGGCGCTTGATGCTTTTTCTTGATGCTTCTCTACGTGAGTTATAGTAACGTAAGTTTTTGACCAAAGAAGAAATTATTTCTTGGATTAAAATTGTTGAAAATTTGAATTCGCCAATAACGTTAATGAATTGCATATATTAGTAAAATGTGACATATTATTTATGATTTCCTAAAATAAAAACTCATCTAAGTTGCAATAATATTAAAATAAGTAAAATAGAAATAATATGCAAAAAAGAAAATATGTAACAATTTCTAAATTTACATACAATTAAAAAAAATACAAAAAATATAAGCAAGTTAGTGTTTGAGATAATTTGGAGTATTAGTGAATGAACAAATTCTAAAAAATTATATTATTAAATGGTGAAAAAAAATTACTTTTATTTATTGATTTTATACGTTTAATTTATATTATTTAACAAAATCTTTTTTTTGGTTAAATGACTAATTGTTAATTTTGATTATTTTTAAATGAGTTAATAAATGAACTGTAATATCCTGAATAATTTTTTTATAAGTATTTTTAAATAATTATATTTGGAGTAATTATTTTGAATAATTATTGGTGGATAATTATTTTTAGAATAATTATTTTAAATAAATTTGGGTAAAAATTTGAATTTTTATTTTTGGTGATTGAAGATTTCATTTTATGTTTTTTATGTTAATTAGATGATTAATGAAGGTTATGAGTAATTTGAAAGTGATTTATTAATTGAAAAATTGTTGGAAATTGAAAAAGAAAAACCTGAAAAAAAAAAAAGAAAAGAGGTGTGACTTTCGGTTGGGTTATTCACTGGTTTGATTTATCAGTTTAGTCCACTCGTTTAACCCGTTGGGTTGATTCATACTAAGTTGGTTTGGTTTATTTTTGTAAAATGGTTTGGATTTTGAAGATGACTGCAAAATTCATTAGTGGGTTGATTAAGTTCTTTTTATAAATTGGTTTAGTTAAGTTTGATTTTTGAATTAGTTCGGTTTTGACTATTAGGTTAGTTGGCTGGTTCGGTTCGACTGGTTCAATTTGTATTGGTTAGTGGGTTCGGTTTGGCTGCTGCTACCCCTTCTCTTCTTTTAAAACTCAGACCCACTACAGTACTCTCATTTCCCCTGTTTTTCTCTTCTTCGGTTTTCTTCGTTGACTTCGTCTCTCTCCATGCTCTCTCTCTCCTTCGTTCCTCTCACCAAGTCAAGGTGATTTTGTCTTTCTCTCTCCTCTTTTAGCTTTGTTTCATGGATGAAAATGGTGGGTTTGAGTGGGTTTCGATTTTTGGCCGAAAATGGAAATTTGGGTTCGGATTTCTGTGATTTTTGGATGGATTTGAGCTGGTTTTTGTTGTGTAATGATGGATTGAAGATAGAAAAACATGAATATAGCTTAAAAATGAAGATTTGATGATTTTTTCATTAATTGTTATTTTGGTCCGAAAATGAGTGTTTCGGTTTGGATTGTTTTAGGTTGATTTGATGAAAACTGAGGTTAGATTTGGGTTCATTGGACGATTTTGA
>CAODLS011269146.1:0-16103 GCA_948243855.1 Flueggea neowawraea | reverse complement strand
TAATCTATTTAATTAAATAAAATGAGGTATTATTTTATCTAGTTATTATTCTTGTGCATAGTTAACTTGATAAAATGTCCATGAATGGTTATTCTACTTAAGTTAAGTCAAATATGTGATTTGATAGTAGAACCTTAAGACTCAAAAGAAAAATATTCTAAATTATCCCTAGTCGATTGTTATCATGAGAATGATAACAAACTAAGACTAGTATGTGCTATGTAAGATGACCGTGTTCTACAAAGTCATGGGATATAGAGATATCAATCAGAGGCATAATTACATGTTAGGGAACATTGTATTGGATCGATCCATTCATGAGAATACTACATAGTTATATGTTATAAGTAGTTCTCATGCAATGCTTATACTAGAAATCCTTAGACCTAAAATCGCTATGGATTCTAGATGAGAATTAGTATACTTTGACCATTTGCCTAACACCTTTCGTAACTGGGGGCAATTATGGATTTGATTGGGTATGCTAAGAATCATGCTAGAAACATGAGTGAGTGAAGGGATTACCACTTTCTCATAAGAGAGAGAAGATATCACCGACCACTTGATAAATGGCACTGAGTAATGTATGGTCATGTCCAAATGAAATGATAAAAAGGAATTATCATTTATTTGATTAAGGCAATGTCATTTAGAGATCAAGAAATGGTTTAGCAACAAATGAGGATGACATGTTCCATGCCTCATGCTAATCATGATATCGAAAAGGTAAAAGATTGTTTAAGGTTGCAATTAGGTTTGTTGGCTCTAGTCGACATTCATTCAATTTGGGTAATCACTACGTCTTGCTAGAGGACCCTAGTGATTTATGAGTATTAATGTATATAAAACTCATTGCCAACATTGAATGAACCTACGGGATCGCACACGGAAGATTTGGAACGAGTTTTATCTCTGTTCTTGCAACTAGTTCAAATGTTGACTTAAGGTGCATAGGTGAATTTTGGCTATGGTTAGTATGGGTTAAGTATATGTTAATTTAGCCCATGACATGTTTAATTAATTAATCATAGATTAATTGGTTAAATAAAGGTCCAAATAGTGTAAGGAAATTAAGCTCAATGGTCATATCCTAAAAGTTAGGAGCCTTTCCCTTTAAAGTAGGAATTGGAGTTCCTAACCCAAAAGGAGAAGTGTGGTTATGACATGATTTATTAGGGTTTTTAGAGACATCCTAACCCTAATGGGATCACCTTAACACTATATTAATACCGAAGAAACCAAGAGAGCACATCCTAACCTAGCATTGCCAAACCATATATTCACCATTAGAGAATGTTTAATTTATTGCTTGCACATCCCAACTCATACTAGTATTGATCTAGTGTGTGTGTGAAGTAGAGATCTTAGTCTTTAGGCTAAGGTTCTTACAAACTTGGAGCAAATCTAAAGGAGTATGGGTTCATCCTTGGTAAAGGTGAACTAGGGCTCTTAGTGAATATTCAAATCAAATTCAACATTCATTCTGGAGGTAAAGATCTTATCTTTATTTAATTTATCAATCTTGGTTTGTTATTGGAGTGTTTAGATGAAAAATTTTATTATTCCGCCTATGTGTTTCATGCTAAAACTCCTACAGTTTTTACAGGATCAATAAGCCAAACTGAACTCTAGTTTTCTAAGGCTCACTAGCAATCACTGTTGTCTTTCTAAGGCACAACAAGAAAATATATCTACCCCAAGCAAACAACCTTGCTTGTTATAGATTTATCCCAAGTGTATAACATATTTGAAGTGTAAAAAACCCATAATAAGATAGCAAATAAATAGCTCAAATGGGTTAGAAATGTAAAAGTGGGAGATAGAATAGTTATCAATTCTTGGCAAGGGTATCTCTTACTTTTCTTCTGTCCAGGAACGTCTATTTATAGCCACTCTTGAAGATATAGTCGTTGGAACCTCGAAGTAGCCGCTATGAGAGATTAAACATTCTGTTTTAAATGATGTCACCTTAAACAACGTGCATTGTATCTCCTTCAACGTGTATTGATCATATAAAATGTGACTTGCGGCTTGTTCAACGTGCATTGTTCTTCGTTCCAGAATATGCACAATTCACCCAATGAATTCTCAACGCGACTTGTACCATCTGCAACGTGCGTTGTCGATTATGCTCAAGATTGCACCTTTAATCCACGTGAGCGTGTCAGAGAATATTCAAATTCAAATTTTGAGGAGCGTCTTGGCTTTTTCCTCATCTGATCATCATCTACGTGACTTGTACTCTTTGCAACGTGACTTGTATACTTGTGCAATCAATCCAGAAGGTGTGTTATTTATATAATGTGACTTGTATCATGTACAATTCACTTTGTATGATTTGGAATTCTTTTGTTTCCTGAATGAGTTATGTCAACGTGACTTGTATCATGTACAAGTCGCTTTGTATAATTTGGAATCCTTCTGTATTTATATAACGTGACTTGTATCATGTACAAGTCGCTTTGTATGATTTGGAATCCTTCTATTTCGTAAATGAGTTATGTCAATGTGACTTGTATCTTGTACAAGTCGTTTTGTATGATTTGGAATCCTTCTATATTTATATAATGTGACTTGTATCATGTATAAGTTGCTTTGTATGATTTGGAATCCTTCTGTTTCCTGAATGAGTCACGTCTAAATGACTTGTATCCATATGCAATGTGACTTGTGTTACATTTGAAAAACCTAGAATTTCTTGAATATGATCAAAGTGACTTGTATCATGTACAAGTCGTTTTGTATCAAGATATCGGCAAGTCTGCAACTTAGCACATCTTTCATGGATGTTTTTGCAATCATCATCATCAAAACCGAAGTCAACAATCTCTCATTTTTTGATAATGACAAAACATATATGAATTTGAACATCTATTCATCAATAACAAATAATTTGATCAAGGATTTCACTCCTTGTCACTTGGTTAGTCCAACACATTAATATATGATGTCCAAAGCAATAATGATAGCAATTGTAAAAGATATGTGAAATGATAAAACACTTAATCAAATTCATGCACACTTCTCCCAACAAATTCATGTACACTTCTCCCCCTTTTGGTATCATCAAAAAGGTTAAAAACATTTCTTCCCTAAATAATCAAATGCACAATTTAAACTCCCCCTAAGGAAATGAATTTTATCAAATAAATAATTTTGGAAAGAAAATTCTCCCTTTTATTTCAAAACGTGCACAACAGTAAAAAAAATATATCTCCCCCTTTGTAAAACACAAAATCAGTTTATGGATCAAGAGATATTAATTTAAAAACATGTAATGCAAAGCACAATTAAAAAATTTGAGTTTAGGAAAATGGTACCACATTTTCGATTTTCTCTTTGGCTTTGATTGCAGTCAAGCATACTCCTCCAACTTCATCATCACTATTAGAGCTTGAATGATCATCAAAGAATCTTTTTTTTTCTCCTTTTGCTATGCTTCTTCAAGTAAGGGCAATTCGGTCTAGCATGACCCAGTTTGTTATATTCATAGCAAATGATTTTGCTCTTCTTCTTGTTTGCCTCCTTTGCACCTCTTTCTTTGTAAAGAAATTTATAGAATCTGTCCATGAGATATTCCACATCATCAAGATCAGTCTCTTCATCATCTTCATCTTCACTTGAGCTTTCAATGTATTTTGAGGCCTTGAATGCACCCAACTTCATCTTTTTGCCTTCCTTCTCATTATCTTCTTCCATACTCATTTCATGAGTGAGTAAGGAACCAATTAACTCCTCCAAAGGAAACAAATTCAGATCTTTGGCTTCAAGGATAACATCTTTCTTGGAAGCCCACGTTTTTGGCAAAGACCTTAGAATTTTTCTCACAATCTCGGAAATTGAGTAGGACTTGCCAAGAGCCTTCAATCCGTTTAAAATGTCATTAAATCTGTCAAACATCTCCTGGATTCTAACACCCTCCTTTATTTTGAACAACTCATACTTGTAGACAAGAAGTGAAACTTTGTTTTCTTTCACTTGAGAGGTTCCTTCATAAGTGATCTCCAAAGTCCTCTAGATTTCATGAACTGTAGAACACTGCTGGAATTCGTTAAATTGAGTCTTGTTGAGTGCACAAAAATAGAATGTGCATTGCCTTGTTGTTATAACAGACCATCCTCCGATCAAAGTCAGTCCATTTAGCTTTTGGCTTCAAAGACTCCACTCCATCCACTGTTTTCGTTGGAACATAAGGACCAGTCTCCACTGCATCCCATAATTCCTCAGCTTCACATTTCAGAAATGAAGTCATCCTTGTCTTCCAATATCCATATTCGCTGCCATTAAAGAAAGGAGCTCGGTTAATGGAAAGACCTTCATATTTGGACATATCACCAAAGGATGCCATTTTGGATCTTTATACTCAAGGAGTTTAAGCCTTAAATACTGAGTACTTAACTCTGATACCAACTGTAATCCTAATATGGGGGAATGGAATGGCAATCCAAGAGGATGGGGGTGAATTGGATTTTTAGGAAGTTAAAAACTTTGTTGAAAATCTTTTGCAAACTAAAATAAATAACAAAGTTTTCTTTCAAACTTAAATCAAAGAGTAAATGTGGAAGCTCTAAAGATCCAATCCACACACAACAATGTAAATCAAATGCAATGCAAAGCAAGTAAATAAGAGAGAGTAAGGGAAGAGATGACAAATCCGATTTTTAGTGGTTTGGTCCTCCTTGACCTAAGTCCACTCATCTAGCTCAACTAGAGAGTTCAATCCACTAAAGATTCTTCCTCACTTGCGGGTGGAGGGAAACCGTTACACCTTGTTTTGCAGGATCAATAAGAAAACCTTTACACCTTATTTTTGCGGGCTCAAAAAGAAAATCGTTTTCTTAGTTTTTGGGGGCTCAACTAGAAAACCTTAAACACTAGTTTTTCCGGTTCAACTAGCAAACCCGACCTCTAGTTTTTGCGGAATCAACTGGAAAACCGAACCACTTATTTTTGCGGGATCAACAATCCAAATTGAACTCTAGTTTTCTAAGTCTCACAAGCAACCACTATTATTTTTCTAAGGCAAAACAAGAAAACCTATCCACCCCAAGAAAATAGCCTTGCTTGTTACAAACTTAACCTAAGTGTATAACAGATTTGAAGTTCAAACAAACCCAAAAATAAGATAGCAAATAAATAGCTCAAATGGGTTAGAAATGTAGAAGTGAGAGATAGAATAGTTAGCAATTCTTGGTACGGGTATCTTTTACTTCTCTTATGTCAAGCAACATCTATTTATAGCCACTCTTGAAGATATAGCCGTTGGAGCCTCGAAGTAACAGCTGTGAGAGATTAAACATTATGTTTTAAATGACGTCACCTTGTACAACGTGCATTGTATCTCCTTCAATGTGCATTGATCATATACAATGTGACTTGTGTCTTGTTCAACGTGCATTGTTCTTCGTTCCAGAATATGCACAATTTACCCAATGAATTCTCAACGCAACTTGTACCATCTGCAATGTGCATTGTCGATTATGCTCAAGATTGCACCTTTAATCCACGTCAGCGTGTCAGAGAATATTCAAATTCAAATCCCGAGGAGCATCTTGGATTTTTCCTCATCTGATCATCATCTACGTGACTTGTACTCTTTGCAACGTGAATTGTATACTTGTGCAATCAATCCAGAAGGTGTGTTATTTATATAACGTGACTTGTATCATGTACAAGTCACTTTGTATGATTTGGAATCCTTCTGTTTCCTGAATGAGTTACGTCAACCTGAATTGTATCATGTACAAGTCATTTTGTATGATTTGGAATCCTTCTATATTTATATAACGTGACTTGTATCATGTCCAAGTCGCTTTGTATGATTTGAAATCCTTCTGTTTCCTGAATGAGTTACGTCAACGTGACTTGTGTCATGTACAAGTCGCTTTGTATGATTTGGAATCCTTCTGTTTCCTGAATGAGTCACATCTAAGTGACTTGTATCCATATGCAACGTGACTTATGTTACATCTGAAAAACCTAGAATTTCTTGAATATGATCAAAGTGACTTGTATCATGCACAAGTCTCTTTGTATCAAGATATCAAGAAGTCTGTAACTTAGCACATCTTTCATGGATGTTTTTGCAATCATCATCTTCAAAACCGAAGTCAACAGGTGTAAGCCTCTCTTACCAAAAAAATAGCCCTCTAGAGAACCATTTATCATTAAAAAAAAAGAGGTCATTCTAATGGGTGATGAACTTATTCGAAAACTTCAAACCAAGAAGCATCTCTTCCACAAAATCGTTGTGGATGGAATCGTAAGCTTTTCTCAAATTAATCTTAAGAGCACAAGCAAAGTATTGGATTCCTAATGGTATTTTATAACAAGTAATGTGATAATAACACATTGTCCACAACAACTCTTCATAGAATAAACTCAGATTGATTAACATGAATAAGTCCATGGAGTTCCTTGCAAAGCTAGCAACAAACTCTTGACCACTGAAGTTATAAACAGTAGATGAAACACTGTAAAACAAAAAGAATAAAGTCAATGGTCTAGGGCTTGTTCCTCAAGAGCACTAAGATGCTCAAGTAAATATTTTTGTAGAGTTTCAACATATTTAGTGGGTGGTCAAAACATAAATCATAATGAGAATGAACCCTTTATTTATATAGGGGTTGGAGGAGATGAGTGAGATTATTGAAGGATGACTTTGATCTCCAAAGGTATCTCCTATTCTTTAGAGATATATTTTGATCCCTCAAAGAGTGTTCTTCAAGGTTTTAATCTTAATCTTGATAATCGACACGTTTTATCATTATCTAAGGAAAACCTCTAAAATGTGGCTTCTCGTTCGGGTCTTGTGAATGTTAGGCTTTTGGAGCTTAGAACTTATGTCACACCAATGGCTCTAAATTATGAGATATTCAAGTTTAAAAAAAATGTATATCTCATAATTTTTGTAACCGTCGAAATGTCATGTAAACAAAGATTTCTTTGGATAAATTTTATGTTGCAGGGCATATTTTTCTGGTTCTTGTAGGGGGTTATTATAGTATTATGATCCCCTGTTGCCTAAAAGCTGAGGTCAAGAGTCGCTTATAAGCACCTTGCTCCTTCAAACTACTAAGACGCCTTTTGAAGGACAAAATAATGAGGGCCTACGTCCACAATGAACAAATCCAAAATGGGCAATACCTCAAAGGACGGATCTAGCGATTGTTTAAGGACATGGTTGTTGGAGAATTTTCCCGGGGATGCCTTGGTTGAGTTTGGAGAGCAGAAGCAAGTTGAGGTAAGAGAGAAAACAACACCAAGATTTATAGTGGTTCGGCCAACTATGCCTACGTCCACTACCTAAGTCTCACTTAGGATTTCCACTATCTTGAAGATTGATTTTGGCTCAATCCAACAAAGCCTTACACCAAGGTTGATTACGACTCACACCTCTAAAGACTAGACAAGGTTGATTACGACTCACACCTCTAAAGTCAACAAGGTTGATTGCGACTCACACCTGTAAAGCCTAGACAAGGTTGATTCTGGCTCATACCTTTAAAGCCTTACAATGATGTTTTTTCTAGGCTTGCAACAAACCTTTTTCACTCTCAAAGAATTTACAAAATGATACAAAAGGTGAAAGCTCTAGGCTAGGAGTACATGTGTTTTATTGATGCTCTTGATCTTCTCTTTAGCTTGAATTTGGTGTTTTGGAGTGAGGGCAATGATGAAAATGATTGGAACTTGAATTCATATGATCATCCACATTTTTCCGCCCTTCCTTGATGTATTTATAGCCATTCCAATCAATATGACCGTTAGTGGTAAGAATATGACCGTTGGAATGCATTTATGACCATTGCAGCTTTCTGGGTTGATGATTTACTCAAGTGACACCTTTCGCTTACTCGAGTGATCTAATTCATTGATCACTTGAGTAAGATAGTTAAAACCGCATCACATTGAACTCTTCCTTAATCTAATGACGCTTCCTGCTTACTCGAGTGATATAACACATGGATTACTCGAGTGGCACTTTTTTTGTTACTCGAGTGAGCAGTTTCAGCTCGTATCTCATTCATCTGTTCTTCATGCATTACTCGAGTTATGACTTGGCTTACTCGAGTGAAATAAATTAGGCACAAATGTTACTCGAGTGAATAGGCATCTTACTAGAGTGAGGCTTTGAAACCATCATTTTGTTCATCATCAAAACACATAAAGGATCTTTAATGTTGATCACTCATGATCCAACAATGGTCAATAACAGTATAGTATTAAATTTAATATCAAAATTTTATGAGGGTTGTCACTCCATACTGAGAAATTATTGGTGGAATTTTGGTGCATATAATCTTTTTAGTAGTGTCATTACATAGATGTTTCACAAATAGACATTTTTTGTATGGAAAAAAATCAAAGTTTCCCAGTTTTTTTTTTTTGAAAAAAAAAGAACTTCATTAAGAAAAACCAAATACATTAGCTTGCAAGAGAGACCAAAGGAAACATGGAGCCTTTTGCCAAATAAAAGGACTAGCATATAAATGGGATACCCTAGCAAGAGTAAGAGCGACACCATTCGTTTGTCGACGAACATAGCAAATAGCAACATTACTACTAAGCTCTAACAAGTGACGACATGACTGAATTATACAACCAAAATCAGTCATATTAGAAACAAAACTATTGGAAACAACTCCAACAACATTCTTAGCATCAGACTCAATGATAAGACTAAACAATCCGCTAGACTTAAGCCAACTTAGTGCCTCCTTTAGACACATTGCTTCAGCCAAACTTGGAGGAGGGTACCTGCAACATGGCCTAATCTAGCAATCACCATCCTTCCACCATGATCACGTACAATCATCCAAAAACCTGTAACCTTCTGCTACTCCAAGATTGTTGCATCAATATTACACTTAAGATGGTGAGAAACTGGTCTTTCCCAAACATGATGCTCCACCTGCGTGTTACTAACAGAAACAATCTTGGCTTGAGTTAAGAAACAGTGAATCTGTCATTGTCATTATCGAGCTTGTTTGTGACCTTCATGAATCGAGTTTTAAAGTGTGAATCTAAACTTATTTTATTATCGAGTTTCAAACAAGTTTTGTAAAAAAAGTATCCTATTCAATCTCGCAAGCTTACTTGTTTTTTACCGATTAATTTATATTGATATATGTAGGGACGGGTATCCTACTCACCCCTAAAATTGGCTCTCTCTTACCTTCTCTTGTGAACTGCGTATTCAAATTAGCATTGCGACACAAGTCACAATTTGACGGGGAATGAATCATATGCAGAATTCTTCTTCCCCCCCCGCATGTGATAAACAAATAGCTCAACTATTTGGTTGATCCATTCAAAGAAAATAAACATAGTGGTTACTTTTGTACATCATATATCTCCAATTTGTCAATACCGTCATTAATTGAGAACATATCACTATGATAGCAGGAAATTTATTTATATTTGCGGGTGAGCTATTTTTAGGAAAAACAACAAACTTTCCTATCTAAACATTCAAATCACTAAAGTCACAAACTACAACGTATGTGGATGAGGTTTTCAGTGTCGTAAGTGATGAGTTATATATTTTTCTTGTATGTCATTTCATTTGTTTCACTCATGATTTTTTAAAATTAGAGTTGATTATAGTATTAATGAACTATGCGCTTTAAAAAATTACAGTACCGACGAGCAGTGACGGAAGCAGAACAACATTCAAGCGGGATCCGACGGCGAATAAAGTGGTATTTTATAATTGATAGAAACCATATATTATATATAATGTGTCAATTTCTCATATTATATTGTAAATAAATGTGATATACCTTTAATAAACCATGCATAAACTATAAATAAATTATAAATAAATCATATATATGTATCATATTTAAAGAGACGATAAAGTCTAGCAGAGTCACGGGATCATACCGGACCCTCTAAGTCCACCCCTGCCGATGAGCTACAAAAGCGCATGGGTGATGATCTATACATTTATATGGTTGGTGATGTCTAGTTCTAAAATGGCAGCATGTGTCTACCCACATGAAGCTGAAAATTATTATATGTAAGTATTCTTTATTTGTTTTATCAATTTTTTTGTATGTTCTAACAGAAGTCACTTCAATATTATTTAGTCGCAACTTGCAAGTTTATTGGTTAAATGTGCCCTTGAAATAATGAGACTAATTGATGGTACAAATTAATTAAAGCTGCCGAGAAAACTGGTGCTAGTCATTTCAATTTACTTCCTACAATTTTTTATGTCGGTCCTCAATTCAATACAATAGGGGTATTAAACATACACACGCATATTACTAAGTTCAAATCTGAAATGCATTGCATTGCATCAATTATGGTGACTCTATCAGTGAGCTACAAGACCCACGGTCTGCAATTTTAATTTTCAATCTCCACTCAAATTAATTAATATATATAATTAAATTATGCTCCATGATTTCTCTGCAGAATACTGAGTTCCAATGCAAGAAAAACAAAAATAAAGTTTTTTATTTTTTTAAGAAAATGATCATTAATCTACCGAGACTAATAATAAAATCAAACAAATTAGTCAATAAATAATAATCGCATTGACTTGATGATTAAGTGATACACGTAAAGCAATTGACGCAAATTTGGATTGGACAAGCTGTAATCTTTTCTCTATAGCAGCGTTACAAGACCGATTTATAAGTATTATTAAAAAAAGTTGATCAGATTTATAGTCTAACTAAACCATGATTATAAATTTTACTAAAAAACCATGATGGATAAGATATGAACATATGGTCTACAGAAAGTTCTTATTTTTAAATTTTCTACAATTTCAAAATTGACCCTCTCGTCGTTGACCCTTCTCTTTGTTAATTAGATATAACATGTAATGTCAGGCATGCTTATGTGACATTGTGGACATTGCAAAACATTAATTTTAGGGGTTTTTACAAAATTATAGAGATAAAAAATTGATTACAAGAGTGCGGATCTAATTTTTGATATTAGAAGCGTGCAGACACAATTTCTAAATTATATCTTCACGTACTTGTATATATATTGTTTATATGTTGTATATATATTATTTATATGTATTATACATATCTTTATATTATTTATGTTTTGTTTGTATTTTGTATATATATGTTTTTATGTTGTATATATGTTTAACATAGCATAAACAAGTTATAAACATAGTATATACAAGTTACAAATATAACATAAACAAGTTGTAACACTAATAATTGTATATTCTTCATCTTTGTAAAAGATGATTATGTTACAAATATAGCATAAATAAATCATAAAAATAACATAAATATAGTATATACAAGTTGCAAATATAGCATAAACAAGCTATAACACTAATACTTGTATATTCTGCATCTCTGTAAAAGATATGCAAATTATAAACATAGCATAAATAAATTATAAACATAACATATACAAGTCATAAACATAGTATATATAAGTTACAAAACTAATACTTGTATGTTCTGCATCTCTGTGAAAGATATAAAAGTTACAAATATAGTATAAACAAGTTATAAACAAGAGTCCGTAAAATTTGAAAATATGTATTTGTTAAAATGTAATATGCAAAAAATGGTAGTGCAAAAAAAAATTATAAAGTATTGTAGGTGTATTGTGTAAAAACCACTTAATTTTAAGACGAAAATGCTCCTGCTTTCACTATTTTACTTTCAAACCACTTTGACTAATGATTTTCAAAAAAAAAAATTGTCTACTTAATAAATCAATTTCCACCTTCATATAAAATCAAATCCAAAACCATTTGAGCGTATAACATTAAAACCAAAACCATTAGAGTAATATACAAATTCCGTAAGCAGAAGGAATGAAAGAAATAAAAGATAAATTGAAATTAATGAACTTGAATCAACACCAATCTAAAAACCAAATGATTTTGATTGAAAAGTTTGAAGGCCAAACCTACTATAAAATAAGAGAATGCTAGAGACAACTGAAAGTTAAATTGAGGACATATCGTTTAGGGTTGTGTTAATGGACAGTACGGTGATTTAATACCTTATTTCATTTATATCAATCTTGAATTGAAGCTTATTTCTTTGGTAGAAACAATAATCCTCATGATAAACCTTAAGATATAGCCTTCAAGTTATCATGGCATAGCAAATAAAACTCAAAGGCTTAATACACAATTTACCCCCTAAACTTGTATATTTTCTTTTTCTGTCATCTTAAATTTTTTTAGTGTTCAATTTACCCCTTAAACTTATTAAAATTCTTTCAATTAAGGATTTTTTTAACATGTTTGAATCTTAGAATACTCCAATTTACCTTCAAGTTATCACTCTTAAATGTAGAATGCCAAAAAAATAAAAATAAGTTCCATAATAAACATGTGATGAATTAAGAAAAGTTAGTAAATTGTTCAGCTTAATCAAGTTTAAGAGGTAATTGAGACAGTTTAAGTAAGTTTAGGGTGGTAGTTGAGACAATTTAAGAAAATTTATAGAGTAAGTTGAACGCTTGAAAAGTTCAGAGTGACAGTAAAAGAAACCGTGCAAGTTTGGGGTGTAAATTATGTATTAGTTCAAACTCAAACCTAAACGCCTCTTAATTATCCTTGCATCTCATCCCTAAAATTTCAGACTTTGCTCTCAATAAGGCATTTTGGGTCTTAAACTACTTCTTCCATGAGGATTAGAGTTGGGACCTGAAATTTCGACTTGGGATCTTCTTATGTTGTCTCTATCCTAATAAAACGACCTAAGAAAATAATGTCATTTGGTCCTCCAAAATGAGTGAGGCCAAGAGTGGCAAATAATAAAATTTTTAAGTTTGGTTTCCAACTCAAAATTTAACTATGAATAAGGCCAAATATTCATCCTAGGGAAAGGATCAAACTTGGGTCATATGCTAATTTTATTTTTCTATATCACAAGCCCATCTCAGCCCTTCATGCATAAAATACAAGCAGTCTAACTGAATTTTGGTCTCAACAATTCAATAAGTTTTGTAATTGCACTTTTTTTTTCTCTCTGTGAGACCAAATAACTTTCAAAAGTTATATTCTTGATCAATACAGTGACCATACTCGTCTTCTTTTTCCCAATTTTATGGATCTATCTCGAAATTTTGGCCAATTCATTAAAGTTAGCTGTTGGACCAAGGCAAATTCTAAATAATCTTACAAGACAATCAAAAAGAGAAAAGTTTTGTGGCTTTTACCTCAAACCAGAATTTCGACAAAGTTTCTGTTTGGTTCTGTAAAATGTATGTATAAAACAAGTACATGGCTGGATTTATAAAGGGCTAATAGCTCTATATAAACACTCTTAATTTTGAACAAATGGTTAGCTTAGCTGCTCCTCAACAGCTCAATTGTTTTAATGACTTAATGAACCCGACTCTTCTAATATCATGTTTTTCTGAGGGTAAAGTACAAAATACCAGAAAATAAATGCCAATTTTACAAAATTATCCATATACAAAAACTTATTTTTAAAAATAGAAAAAGAAGGGAATTATTTGTAGAAATATTAGAATCTGGGATCACGTACAAGAAATTGAAGAAATATCACGAGGAAAAAATATTTTTGTAGTTTTTATCCAGAGAGGTGTACATATGGTGTACAAATGTTGCGCAACACCAAAAATGCAATTTTTTTCTTTAAACAATGAAAAATAATTTATTTGTTTTGAATAAATGGTGTACAAATATTGGTCAATAGGTGTACATAATGATTTTCTAACTGATTTAGTAAATAAATTTTGTTTCATTCACTTTTTTTTACAGAAGTATATATAGGTGTACAACATGTGTACAAATGGTAGATGAAATAAGTTTCAAATTCATGTAGTATATTAATTTAGTTTTTAACTTATTTAAGGTGTACAAATGGTGTTCAAACATGTACACAAATGTCTCTATGTTATTTTTCCAATCCATTTTGTAAAATGTGTACACGTAGTGTACATTTAAAAAAACTAATTAGTGAATTAGTTTTGCTTAACAAAATAATTTGTTAATTTTCAAGTGTATAAAATGTTGGACTATTTCATAAGTCCTAAGATTGATTTTGATGATGACCAAAACATTAGAGATGAACAAGATCAAATTGATTAAGAAAAAGTCCTAAAAGTTAATTTTCCGAGCATGAGAGTTGACCCACAAAAGTTACCAGTCGACCGAAGTATGCATGAATTGAATCTAAAAATGGTTCGAGACAAATGTTGGAGTTGATAGTCCATCGATGACCTTGGTAGTTGACTAACAGAAGGGAAGAAGTAAGAAATTGAGTTGATAGTCAACTGATAGAAGTCACGAGTCGACCGATGGACCTACAGTTGACCTAAATCTGATTCGTTCAACATATAATCACGATTAACAATAAAAAATTCAAATACAATGATCAATTAATGGATATTTAGAGCTCGATAGTTGACAGGTGAAGTTTATGAGTCGATCGGGAGAAGAACAAAAGTGAAAAATAGAGTTGGTAGTCAATTCACAGGAGTGGTACTCGACCGACAACATCTGACAAGATCCAAAAAGCTTCATGGTTGACTTCCAACAAGTTCATATGCTACTCCATCAGTTAGAACAAATTCAAACACTTTCAAGACTCTATAAAATGGATTCCAAACTTAAGAATTAAGTGACTTACTCCTTGGCATATTAAGCTTTAGTTTACCATCTTTGAAAGCTCCTAAAGAGGTCAAAATTAGTATAGTATGGGCAATTTGTTCTTCATCTCTTATTCTAAAGTCTCACCATCATTATTGGTCACTTATAACCACTTTGTTGTTATTCTCATACTTGTATTTGGGTTAAAGTATTGCGATTAAAGGGGTTGATTGCTAATAACCTTTAGGTTTTAGTTGAACCAAAATCAACTAGTGAAGAATATAAGTTCTCACTTATCTTTGAAAATGAAGTTGTAAGGTTGTGTGTAAGTCACAAAACGCATTTGGTTAGTTGTCATCTGTAAAACAACATTGGTTCATTGTGAGCTGAAAAACGTGGCTGGCTACTCACCAAAGGATAAGGAGTAGAAATTGATGTAAAGACCTTGTTGGAGGCATTAACGGAAAAGCCTAAGTTGGAAAACTTAGGTAATGAACGTAGGGACCGAGAATTGGCCGAACCACCATAAAATTCTTGTGTTTGATCTCTTCTCTCGTATCTCTCTTATTGTTATCTTTGTTTATTTTGATTAACATTTGCACATACATACACCTTTGCTACTAATACCGTTTTATAGGGTTTATAGTCTTGTACGATCGGAAGAAAGTTTTAAACACTATATTCACCATCTTCCCCCCTCTAGAGTGATTCTTGTGTCAACAGAAAAGGTGGACAATATGTGTACACACTTGATTTTTATAAAATATAAAGAATTTGTGTCAATCTTATAATTTAAATGAATTTTAATATTTTTTTAATTTTTAAAATCATTAAAATTCATGTACGCAAACCAAAATTAATGAATCACCTTATAGTTAGGGTTGATCAGAGATTTTGCAAAGTTCAAGGATTGAAAAGGTAATTTTGCACTAAATTAAATTCTGACTATTGATCCAAAACATGTGGTGTGCAACTATGGTTTTCAAACTCTAATCGTTGCCACCAACCTCTGGAACTTCAATCTAGGTCGTTGACAGTCAAATTGACAACAATCCCCTGCCATCGCTTTTACATCATCATTGGAGTCTTCCTCTACTAGTAGAACGATAGTAGAGGAAGAATATATTCAAGAGATGTTCGATCACTTTAACGATATCATCAATGGTTTCAAAGATTTTGTAAAATCATACACACATTTTGAGCTTGTTAGAAAAATCTTGAGATCTCTTCCTAAGTCTTGGGCTCCTATTAAGAATGCTATTCAAGAAGCCAAAGACTTGTCATCTCTTCCATTGGAGAAATTGCTTGGATATTTACTCACATATGATGTAATAACCAGAATAATTTTTATAATTATTTTTGGATAATTATATTTGGAGTAATTATTTTGAATAATTTTGGATAATTATATTTAGAGTAATTATTTTGAATAATTAAGGGTGGATAATTATTTTTGGGAATAATTATTTTTGGATAATTATGTTTGGAATAATTATTTTTTGAATAATTATTTTTAATAAATTTGGGTAAAAATTTG
>CAODLS011269137.1:0-27839 GCA_948243855.1 Flueggea neowawraea | reverse complement strand
ACCCTCATAACCGCTGAAAACATATATCAGATGTGTTTCCATCACTATCGATCATAAATCCATAATCTACGTAAAATTACAGTTTGGTCTCCGACCACTGTAAAATTACGCCTTAGCGCCCGAAACTTGACAAATCTCCATATATTCCTTAAAATATCCTTAAACTATTTTAGGACAACTAACTAATTGTTTCAAGTAGTTAGAATCCCCAAATAAGTCGCCAAACTCTCATAAATTAACCATATGCAAAAATATAAAACGAATCCGTGAGGACCCCATCTTACACGAGTAACTCATGGCTTACTCGAGTAAGAAACCTTTTAACTTACTCGAGTAAGTAATCCGTTTACTCGAGTAAGACCAACCTCAGCTTACTCCAGTAAGCAATATGTTTGCTCGAGTAAACCTATGTTCTTGCTGGAGTAAGACACTACCCAGAAATTTCAAAAGTCGACCAACTTTGGATTTCACCGATTAAAAACAATCTCAAACACCCACATTCGCAATAAACAAGCCCCTGAACTCAAATATATGGTCAAAATCATCATAATAACTCAACAAAGACAAGAAATCAACCAAACCAGAAATGGTTCAAACCCATTTATAACCATCTTCGATTCCAACGAATCTAAGCTGTGTCTAAGTGTTTCTAGACCCCCTAAAGCCACAATCTAACAAACCTCAAACAACATTCTTATAGAAAGAACACATACAAGAGCCTAATATGAGCATTCTTGCAATAATGATGAAAAATGAAGTAAAGAGGAGTTTGGAAGCTCAATCTTACCTCAAGGAATTATCTGGAATGAAGTGGAACCAACAGAAATGACTTATGGATGGATTGAGAGTGTTTAGAGAGAAAAATAAGAGTGAGAGAACAAAGGAGTTAGGTGGGGGTATTTATAGACCCATGGCCAGATCTAGTGCTTACTTGAGTAAACCTCATGCTTACTCGAGTAACACATCTCCAGGTGTTCTTCATGTTCATCCCAGAACACAGTTTACTCAAGTAACACAAAGGTCTACTCGAGTAATCGACACCCTTCTTACTCGAGTAACACATAGCTTACTCAAGTACTTCCACATAAAAACCAACAAATCTTTCACTTAACACTCAAACCGCCAAGATCAAAACAAGACCAAATGGAACACTACAGGGAATCCGATCACGACTCAACGGGGTATTATAATAGCCAATATAGCAAAAACAAAAGCAAATAGGATTTCGAGACACAACCTGTGTGTTTGAAACTGTCATCCACTCACCTGGACGCCTAGAAAATAATCTCGATTATAGTCCACCGGTGAATGATTAGTCTCCTCAGAAACCAAGCAAAACTGGAACAAGCATATCAGAAGCAAATCAAAATTTGGTATTGTAGCTATACAGAAATGCGTGTAAATGCATATGTAAAACTCAAACGCTCAGACAAGGCCCAAAAACCCTTTTTGGCCAATGCCTAACATAGTAAATCAAATATTACACATTGGTGTAAAATTACACTTTGGTCCCCGAACTTTGGAAAATTACGAACTACTCCCAAAATATTCCTAATTTATATTTTAATATAAAAACTCCAAAACTATTATTAATGCCTCAATCTCTCTAAAATACCAAAATTAATCCTCAAATATATGTAAAATAACATTTTAGCCCCTAAATGGTAAATATCACATATGGTCCTACAAATGGCAAATTACACAAATGGCCCTTAAATCTGATTCAACCAAAATAAATCAACTATAATCACCTAAATTGGTCCTATTCAACCTCAGGAACTCAAATCTATAATTGGTTTGTCAAAAACAACTCAAAATCTCCAAAAATTTGGCAAAACTGAACCTGATCCTAACTCCACCAAAAACTCATCAATCACATGATTCAAGGCTTGAATAATGTTTATATAACCCTAAACAATCATAATCTATCATACTCTAACAACCATTCCAACATAAATCAAAAGATTCGAGCAAAAATGAATTTTCGGCCAAAAAAGAGATTTTAAAATTAAATGATGCAAAATGATGTAATAAGAGGAATGGAAGGTCGATCTTACCTCAAGAGATGCAAAAAAGTGGTGGAAAAACAATGGGGAATTGATTCGGACAAGTTTGAGTGAGTTTGGAGTGAAAAAGAGCATGAGCCGAAGTGGATCGGGAAGGGTTTTTTTTATAAATCTGCGACCCATGAGTCGACTACCCAACCTTGCGAGTCGACTACACAATCATGTTCTTCACTAGTCAACTACCCAAACTACGAGTCGACTACCAAGACACATTTTTCACAAATTGATTTCATCCACTTCTTCCATTCAATCCTATCAAACACTACTGAGATCAAAAGACCTAAATCCCTCCAAAACATCATCAAACACCTAATCAACATCATCAAACACATAATCATCATCTTGAGCATTCAAGATCAAATCAGAATCGAACAGATTGCTACAAAATCAAATTAGAATCGAATAGATTGCTACAAAATCAAATTAGAATCGAACATATTTCTACAGGCTCGGTCTACCTCGTACGCTGGTCATGGTCTAGAAAATGGGTCGTGACAAAAAAATATATATATATATAAATGTTCATTGAACTCAAAAAATTAATCAAGTAGCAATATAGTTTGATGAGAAAGTGATCCAGAAAACTTTTTACAAACTAACAATATACATAATTTGCAAACTTTCAAGAACAAAAAATAAACCAACAAACTTTTTACAAACTAATAGTATACATAATATATTAACTTAAAAATGACAGTGAATACATCAAAAGTCAAACTAAAATAAATTTGAAAAAAGATATATTCCTCTAACTAAAGAAAATTAATCTAGTGGCAATATGGTTTCATGAGAAATTGATCTAGAAAGCTTTTTACAAACAAAAAATATAAGTAATATGCAAACTTCAAAAAAATAAACCAAAAATCAAAACTAAAATAAACTTAAAAATTATTCATTCCATCAAAACTACATCTCATAACTTTGGCTCCTATCAATTCTCAAAATTATGTTAAAAAAGACAAAATACAACTTAATTTTATAGAGAAATCTCTACTAGCAAAACCTAAAACATCTTATTGAAATAGAACCATGAGTTAAGCTTTGTTTTTTCCTTGGTGTAGAATCATTATAGTGTCTACTTCTCATGAACTTCCCATAAATACAATGAAACACTGCTTTCAAATATTATCTTTATTAAAGTTTCTCTAAATCAGAAAAAAAAGATCTAATAACCCCAGAACAAAAGAATGGTCAATGTACCTCTTAGCTATTTTGCATTTGTATTTATTGATGCTATAAACTTTAAAATAAAATCATAAACAACAAGCACATGATCACATGAAACTATAAAATAATCTCATAAGACAACTCAATATCAGCACCAACAATTTTGTTTTGATAATTCAGCACCAACAAATTAACTGAACAAATTATAATGTATCCTGAATTTAGGATTAACTCTAAGGGAGGATAAACAAACTAGTCATTAAGGCAAAAACGAGGTGTCATCACCCCATTTTTTGGTAATGCCAGTAGTTAAATAATTCAAAAAAATTAGTAAATGAAAATTTGAATTCAACTTGTTGACTTTAGGGTTGGCAATATTCGACACGAAGTTAAACGGGTTTGGATTGACTATAAACAGGTTTGGGTCATAAACGGGTCACACGAATAAAACAGGTTAAACGAGTTCAACCCATTTACTTAATCGGGTTAACGGGTTATCCAACCCTTTTACAATCCACAGACCTATTTAACCGTTTATTTAATTTCTTTTATGAATTATTTAATTTATTATTCTTATTATATATATATATATATATATATAATATAAGTGCAAGGAAAGAAGTTATGAAGATTATTAAAAATGATAGTTACGTTTATGTCGAATTAAATTTATTAAAAAAAATTGTTTCATGTTTTATGTTAGGAATTATAATTTTTCTTAATGGATATTGTAATTTTAGTTATTTTGTATTTGATTTATCTCTATTTGGAATATTATTGTATTGGTGGATATTATAATGAATATTTATTATTTTAGTTGAAGTTATCTTAGTGTAAATTGTGTGTTTATTTGTATATTATAAATAGTTAAACGTGTTAAATAGATTAAACGTGCTAAAGAGGTTAAATGTGTTAAAGAGGTTAAACGTGTTAAATAGGTTAAACGGGTTAAACGTGTCTTATCGTGTTAAACAGGTTAAACGTGTTAACTCGTGACCTGTTAATAATAAATGGGTCGTGTAGTGTAACATGTTTATTAAACGGGTCGTGTCCGGGTTGGCATTAGACCCGACCCGAATTGCCACCCCTAGTTGACTTATCTGACAAATCAATCTTATTCAGATTTTCAATTCAATCTCATTTTTGTCCCTCAACTTAGGAAAATTCTTACCAAACTCAATTTCAATGTATTGATTATCCTTCGCCCATTTTCTGTTAGGCCATTCTGGTTTTTGTAACTAAACCATATCAATTTTGACAACTAAATCTATTCCATTCAATTCCAACCTCATCCTCTGTTACATGAAATCATAGAAAATCATAGCAAATTGGGCTAAGAATCTCTCTTGCTACCTATAAATAACAACAATGGCAATAGAGAAAAAAGGGGAGGAAGCTTTTCGGGAAATAGAAAATATCTTTCCCCTTGAGAGAAAAGTCGACTCCTCCTCCTCTGTCTCCTCAAGCCACCACTTTTACTACCAAAACCTCCACCAAAATTCCATCTGATGCCAAAACCACCTCCAAACCGCCATCCAAAACCTACACCTCAAAAAAAAAAAAATAGAGACTCATCTCTAGCACCACTGACCCTTCAAAACTGAATCACTTCCAAAGCCAAAACCATCACCTCTTTCACCGCCTAACACACCAAAACCATTTGTAACACCTTGCTCATTCTAACTAGGTTTTTCTGTAGCTATTCGATCAATTTTGATTTGATTTGTTCAATTTCAATCCAATCCCTTGGTGTATAAGATGTTCAATGGGTGTTTGAAGTGTTTAGTATGTTAATTTTTGCAAGGTTGGGTGTTAACAAAATTTGGAATGAGCCAGATCAACTTTGGAAGCGAAAAGCATTGAGTTGACGAGTTTCAAGGCACCTTACGTACGTTAGGTATATACCTAACGTACGTAAGCTGCAGAAGTTAACTAACGTACGTAAAGAATGGGCTTACGTACATAAACTGTGATGTTTCAAGAATAACGTACATGAGTTGTTTGTGACATACGTGAGGTCAGGAAGAAAAGCTTCTGGATGCATTTCTGACCCTGATAACGTACATGAGGGACATGGTAACACATGTGAGGGTCCTCTAACATACATGTCACAACCTGTTACCGGACCAGGACTGATATATAAGACAGACAAAACAAGAGGCCCGGCCCATCTCACACAAGCCTCGATGTAATACCCCATCAGATTCTGATAGGATCCTTTGTAGCCTTTCGTTAGATTTCGTTTTGATCGAGGTTGTTTGGGTTATCAATTGGGTGAGTAATGGCTTTTATAGAGGTCGCTCGAGTGAGAATTCTAGTGTTACTCGAGTGAAATGAACCATGAGTTACTCGGGTAAGCATATCCATGTTACTCGAGTGAGATAGGCTTAGGTTACTTAAGTAGGCCTTTGTGTTACTAGAGTAAGTCGTATTTCCAGATGAATTTTTGAGAAATATTACTCGAGTAAAAGGAGGTGTTTCTCGAGTTAGAGAGTTGTCACTCGAGTGAGGGGGTATTGTCACTCGGGTGAGCAAGGCAAATTGAGGAACAACTTGTCGTTTTAGGCAGGGGTCTATATATACCTCCACCCTATTCTTTAGGCTTAACTCTCTCTCCACTCACTCATATTCACTCCGAGATCATCTTTGGTCATTCTCCATCCTTCCTAGACGTCTCTTGAGGTAAGATTATGTTTCTATACCTCTCTTTTCATCATTTATTCAAGATTGTTCATATTAGGGTTTAAGGTAAAATGTTCATAGGTTTGATTTTGTGATGTTGATGTTATAAGGATGTTTTGGGGTTGTTAGATCATGCCTTTGGATGTTTAAAACCTCTTATATTAAGCTTGTAATCATAAGGATTAAGGATGTTCATAAATGGGTATGAAACATCTCATTTTTGGTCGATTTTGAGGTGTTTCTGAGTTATTATGATGGATTCAATGATAGATTAGTGTTCAGGAGACTGATTATAGACAATGTGGGTGTTTAGGCATGAATTTTATTGGTGAAAATGAGTCGATCAAAATCTTGGAATTTCTAGGCAGGGGGCTCACTCGAGCAAGCACTTGGCTTACTCGAGTAAGTCACATAGGCTGTCACTTGAGTAAGCCAAAGGCTTACTCGAGTAAACCATGTGTTTGGGGGACCTAAGATGTAATTTTTATATTTTAGTGATTTCTAAGAGTTCGAGGACTAATTTAGAGATTTTGACTATTTGGATGACTAGTAGGACTCTTTGGGGACTAGTTAATAAATTTTGGAATGTTTGAGGACTAAAATGTAATTTTATATTGTTTGGGGACCATACTATAATTTTACGTAGATTTCAGATTTTGAGTCCAATGTGAAGGATTCTTATTCAGTATAAGTTTTTCAGTGCCCTCGAGCATCAGCATTTGCATTTGCACATCATTCATCTAGTATTGCCACAGTACCGCATTTTGACATTTGTTGTATTTGTATTCGTATTTGTTTCAGCTTCCTATTTTTGGCACCGCGACTAGCCACCGACTAGTGGCGTTTGATTGGATCCTTAGCTTTTGATACCAGGTGAGTGACATGGCAGTTCAAACACATATACTGTGTATCCTAAATTATCTATTTTTGTTGTGTTTGGCATATCTCTGAATAATGGATTAACTAATGGTTTTGTTAATTAATAATATGGATTATGTGATTATTAATGTTTGGTTTTCGTTTTAGAAATAAATATTTATATGTGGTATATAAATATTTTCAATAAAATGATTTCAGCTTAGCATGTGTGTTTGCTATATATATATATATATATATGGTATATATACTTCGATGTGGGACACCTGTACTACGTAGGGTAAAACGTAGTCTTTGGTATACCAATGCTCAAAGAAGGCCCAGTTATCAGGGTTAATGGTAGCCATGTGTCAGGCCAAACACATGTACTTAGTTTCAGTATGGTGACGGAGTCCACCCTTATTATTCAGATATGTCAATTTTCGGTCCCACATCCACTTTAGTTTTCGACATACATTATATGAAAATTTGTTTTTAGTATGCATCTGTTTGTTATTTGCTTTGGTTGCAAACGTCTTTGAAAATGGATTTATAAACTAATATTCAATATTAGTGTGTATACGTATATACACTTTATATCTGCATGTGATATAGTTTTGACGTATTTTCAAAACATTTTGCGAGGCCTGGAGTCGCTCTGAATTGTCATTTCCTCGCTAGTGATTCTTACTCATTTTTCTATGTTTCTGTCTATTGTTCCCTACCTACTTTCTCAGGTTCACTTTGGCATTCAACAATCATCTAGCATCTTCATCCTAGTGAGGCATTCCCGTTGATTGTGAGTGTCATCTTGGTTCGGGCTCCTTTTGTTTTTTTGTTAGAGCTCTACATCGGGATGTTGTTGGGTTATCAGGTCTTATTTTGAGTTTTGGGATTTATTCTTATTTTCATTATATTTTATACTTATCTCATATTATGATTTTGTTTCGTATAACTTATATTATATACATATGATTTCAGTATAAAATGTTTTATACTTATGAAATGGTTTGATAACTGTTTAAACCGAATAGATTGGGTAGAATGTTTGAACTCCGAGGCTTGTGCGAGATGGGTCGTGCTTTCATAGATGGTTCGCCTCGTACACCGATCATACTCCGAAAACAGGTCGTGACACTCGGAGATACAAATATTCTAACCAAATTATTGATTATCCAAAACATTTCATAAGTATAAGACATTTTATACAAAAAACCTATAAATAAATAATACCAAGTAAAATGATAATATCGATAAGTATGAAAATACAACAACAATCCAACGTAAATCCACAAGCAAAAATATAAACCCAGTAACCCAACAGCAACACGGTCTAATCAAAACAAAAGGAGCCCGAACTAAAAGGACACTCACTATCAGAAGGAACGCTTCACTAGGAACAAGATGTCAAATGGTTACCGAATGACAAAAAAGAACCTAAGAAATAAGAAAAAGGAAAATAGACAAGAAATAGAAAGAAAGGAGTAAGAATCCCTGGTGAAGAAACGACACTCTAGAGAGACTCCGGGCCTCACGAAAATTGTTTTGAAAACTGTTCGAAAATATCACATGCAAATATAAGTGTATACACGCTAAATACAAAAATTTATTTTTCGAAATCGTTCGCAGTCAAAGCAAATAACAAGAAGAAAGTATACATAAATATATACTTTATATACCATATATCAGGAACGGATATGGGACCTGAAATAGACAGATAAAAATATAATAAGTGTGGACTCTGCCACTAAGCCGAAACAGAGTACATGCGTCTGGCCTGGACACACGTCTACCATAAACCCTGGTAATTGGGCCTTAACTGTGCATTGATATATGAAAGGCTACGTTTACCCTACGTAGCACAGGTGCCCCATATCAAAGTATATGTATATATATACACTATATATATAGCAAACGAGCACGCAAAGCATAAATCATTTTACCGAAAATATTTATATTCCTTATATAAATATCAAATATCAGAAACAGAATTGATTTGCAGAAATTATTTATTTTCCATATATAAATATTATTTATCAAAACCAAAAATTAATAATCACATAACCCAGATTAGTAATTAGCCTAACTGTTAATCATTCCATTTTCAGAAAAATGACAGAGACAGCAGGAACATAGAATTTTAGAAGACAAAGACTATGTGTTTGAAGCTGTCATTTCACTCACCTGGACTTCGAGTAAATAATCCAAAACTCGCACTAGGAACATGTGTCACATAAGGAGGTGAACATGCAACAATCAGTGGATGGCTGGCCACCTCGAATATCAAACTAAAATGAAACATAATGTATTACAAATGGATCAGACACGGTAACTGTGACGATACGAATTATGTGATATACAGATGGAAATACAGAAACCAAAATCACTGATGTCATTTGATACCCAATTCAATCAGTTTGATCCCTCAACTTTTATAAAATTACCTTTTAGTCCCTAAGACCTCAAAAAATTATGGATTAGTCCCCAAATGTTTCATAATTTATAAATCAGTCCTTTAAGTATTTAAAATTACAAGTAAATGCTCAACTTTTCTGAAATTACAAATCTAGCCTCATTTTCCTTGAAATTAAAATTTTGGTTTAGATTTTATAAAATTTACAATTCTGGCCCAACTTGTAAAATATCCAGTCTAGTCCTCAAAATATTATGAATCAAGTAAAATTATGTCTTTAGTGCTTTCGATAGAAAAATACACTAAATCATCCCAAATCTCGAACCAATCGAAACCCAATGTTTTCAACCATTCCAATGAACTCGTTACAGCCCCTAGCAATTAAATCCATCACCGTTTTCATCCCAGCAATAGAAAAATATTCAAAACAGTCCTCACAAGGTTCAGCTATCAAACCCATTAAAGAAAAATCACCAACCATCATTCTCAACCTTATATATTTGCTTTTCTAACTTAAATCCATTAAAATCTAACAAGAACGAGCTCAAAAACAGTCCAGAATGCTTCAAATCCTAAACTCTAACTCCCACCAAACCCATTTTTATCAACTAACCCAAATGACAAAATAATAAGAAATGAAATGAAAGAACCAATTTAGATTCAAGTCTCACCTTGACTTGAAGAAAAGAATGTATGGGAGGCAAGAAATTTGAAGAGTAATTAGGATTGAGATATGGAGAAATGAAGGAAGAAGTGAAGAGAGAGAATGACGGTGGTGGACTGCAGTATTTGAAAAGAAAGAAGAAGCACAAAATGGCGTCTTTGGTCTTGAGAAGCTGGGCCGAGAGACACGCGTGGCACAAGCCCAGACGAGCATTTCTGTCTTCCAACCTACACACCCGTGAATGAAAGCAACCAGACGTAGAAGCCAGGGTGAACGAAGCCAGACAACTTGCAGCACGCTTGATACAGACACACGCACGGTCGTTTCTCTTCCTTTCCTCAGATTTTTCTTTTCAATTTCAATCAATTTCCCACTTAATTTAATTACTTTAATCACTTCACAAACTTAATTAATCACCCAAACAACACCTCAAACATAAATTAACCCTCCAAACATGAAAAATTTGTTCAAAATAAAATGAAAAATTACCGAAATAATTAATCAAAATGAGCAGGGTATTACATACTCCCCCCTCAAAAGAAATTCATCCCCGAATTCCAGACAACCCAAATCAAAGCTAAGATCAAATCTAAATCTCTAAATCAGGGTCACCTAAAATCTCCTCAACATTCATCAAATCTAAATACCTAGAGTAATCATAACCTCAAAATTCGACAGGCAAATCATATAGTAAATAAGCATGAATCTGCCAGAGCTCTAGCTCACTGGAATTCAGATATGCAAAAACTAATGCAGATTATGTAAAGACAGCATACACTGAGAACTGCCACTACAGAAATAGAGGGTACAGACTAATTCACATGCAGAAACGAACAATTGCAGACACTAGAGACAAACAAAAATTTTGATTAACTAGCAATAGATACAATAGAAACAAGGCATAGAACGAATCTGACACATAATTTACAAGAAATAGAACATGAGTTACCAAAAGGTACTAGGATGTCCAGAAACAAAGGAGCATATTTGAGGTCCAAAAGTGCACAAAAGCAAACTGAAAGAATAGCTCTCATAGCCTAAAAATATCAAACTATCTAAATGTACCTCGACTCAACCGATTATCTCCACAGTAAAATCATGACCTCTATTGGTCATCTCAGAGAGGATACACAATCTCCCAAACTCTGATGATGGTCTAAAATATCGAGTCCCAAATCTTATCTCATCATTACTCCTAAATACGTACGTACTCAATATAAAATCCGAAGGACTGAAAATCCCTATTCGGAAACACAGCCTCAAACACCAACCATAGGCTGAGCATCAAAATTTACAAGAATCCATCCGACTCATGGAGCAAAGAAATCAACCTAATTAATTTCCATAAAATCATCTCGGTCCAAACTCACGATTATATTTCTAACTCAAATTGCAATTTCCAAAATGCAAAGAACATAAATCATACCCAAATATCACTACGGAAGATAACTTAAATAACTCAAGTATTTATTCACTGGATATCCAGATCTTATAGTTTCATCAAACCAAGTTAATAAACTAGCCCAGTTAACTCTACGCCATAATTTGAATCCAACTTAATTCCTCAAACCTTGTTCACAACTTTGCTATTGTGTCTACATTTACCATATTCAGTATGTAATCATCATCATAAATGTTTAACCTCAAACAAAACGGGTAAACCCAAGAATGATCATACCCAATTAGCATAAGTTCTCCAAACTCATAGTCTACATCAGATCTGAAATTCATAGACCAACTCGCATCGTACAATCAAATGTAGCATTAATATTTATAATCATTTCACCCACTTTAGTTAGCTAATAATCAAATTTAACCTCATTCTTCAAGTCTTCCTCAAAAATTAATACGTTGCTTTCATGCTTACGTGGTTCTTACCAAAGACATTCGACTCCAAACAAATATCAATAATTCGAATAATCTTACCCAAATTAGTACCAGTTTACCAATTATAGATCATTCTTATCCTTACATTGTCTGAATAATACGCCTATTATCATCCTCCATTTACCATATTTCAAACATACATTTTCGTTTATCTATATATTGCATAATATGGTATTGATGACACCAAAATATCCCTCTATTAGTTTCATTCTTTCATAGAAACGATCAAATCTCAAAATTCTTATCGTTTTTCCTTACATTCTACTATCTTACACTGCGAGTAAACCAACAGAGCCATACCTCTCTCTAATTGAGCCTTAGGTACAAACGAAAGAAAAAATAAGATTAATAAGCAATAACCTTGCCAAATAACCCAAAGTGATACAAGATTTCTAACATATCTCAGAAAGGTACAATCCTTTTTTTACAACAAGGAAAATAAATAAAACAGAGCCTAATTGACTCTAATGCATGCCAATGCATTGATAATGTGTATGAACTGAGTAAATACTGATTGTTGTATGCAAGTGAACAAATAAACTCCACAACTGGAGGATCGAGGATCAACGGCATGAACCAACCAACAACGAACGTCAGAACATTCTAGAAGGGCCAAACTTTAGAGCATTCGAAAACACTCTTATTACATCGAATATTCTTTCTCTCATCAATACTAACTGATACAAAAAATGCAAAATCTGAAAATCAATATCTTATCGACATTCAACCCCAAATGACTTACATGAATCTTGGCTTACACCGTACACACGAAACTCTATCATAGTGTTTGATATTATCCATACCATATAAGATCCTCAAATCACGTTATCACATAGTTTCCTCTGCCAAAATATAGATCATAAACTTCCAATTCCAATATATTCAAAATCAATCGAACATCCTTTGTTAATTAACAATGATCACTTATCATATAGTCTCCCAAACTATAGTTATGCAAATTCCTTACTCGACTCTTATAGTAGTCCATACTAACTTAAGTTGTTCACATTCAAAATTCTCAAAAGACGAAGAAATCGATTCATTACCATAGTCCGCAATGGAATTAGGCATCATATCATAATAATCTTATCATCTCTAAGTATGTCATTCTCGACAAAACTAATCGATCCTTATGTTTGGCCATAGCCAATAAATTTTTCCTTAATAATTAATGATCGTGTCACCAATCATAACATTCTTTTACCAACAATATCAATTTAGTCATCTATCAACTCATAATGCATGTACATGGATTAACCCAAAATCCCGTCATCCAAGGTCGTCATAGTTATCAACTAATTCCTCGTATTGATCGTAATTCAGTTACCATAAAATTCTCTTACTTTATGGTAATTGTGTTAACACAAGAAATCCTCAATTTCATTTCCATGACTAACCTAATTTATTTCTTGAATACTTATAAATATCTTTACCCATCACACCAAGAAACGAATCTAAATTCCAGTCACACGAGATCATCATTCAAACATTAACTCAGGATTTTATCAATCATAATTACCATACTGACCATCTAATTTCCTCAAACATATCACACTCAGATAATTCATTACATGAAAACATGTACAAATCCTCAAAATTTTGTCATAAAAAATTACTATGATTATAAATTAATTCCTTACCATACCTAAGTCATCTTATTTAGCATCAGAAAACCTCAATCAATCTCATTGATCAATCCCAACGAATCATCCATCAAATTTTTAAGTCCCAAAGTCTAGTCAAATCAAATCCTCAATCTAATTCATTATTCCATAATCAAATTCAGATCATCTCCATGATACTGACAAATCGATCTCAATCCATCTTAATTACCATAGTTAGTAAATTTGTACATATGCCAATTGAGCAAAGTCAAACAATGTTGTTTGACTTCCAAAATGACCTTATTAATTCCAAAGGTTATCTTAGAAACATCCGTTCATCAATTCTCAACTGACAATATTTCGACCTCTAGTCGATCAAGGGGAACCACCCCGCTCATTATAGCTTGTTAACTATGTCATGTACTCTCAGAAACAAACTACTTAAACCTCATAGTCACCAAATCAACAAAAATTCTAGCGGCCCTTGCTAGAGTCTTACAACGTTGATCCATGCTTTAATGCACATATCAGACAGACAATATGTGTATGCAACGCGGATGCCAGAATGATACATAACAACAAACAGAACGCATATATAATGCAAATGCCAGAATACTAATCATTGCCACAATACCGATGTATGTATCAAAATAGAATATAGAGACAAATCAGACATACTCGATCAAAGATATATATGCTCCACAAATGACCCAGAAAATTTGGAACATAACTCTCTGATACCACCTTTGTGACGACCTGTTATCGGAACATGACCGACGTACAAAACAGACTTAACCAGAGGCCCGACCCGTCTTGCACAAGCTTCAAAGTACAAATATTCTACCCAAATTATTCATTATCCAAACCATTTCATAAGTATAAGACATTTTATATAGAAAACCTATAAATAAATAATACCCTATGTAGAGCCAAAATATAAATCCAGTAACCCAACAGCAACCCAGTGTAGAGCTCTAATCAAAACAAAAGAAGCCTAAACCAAAAGGACACTCACTATCAGATGGAAAACCTCACTAGGAACAAGATGTCGAATGTTTACTGAATTCCAAGAGAGAACCTGAAAAAATAAGAAAAAGGAAAATATACAAGAAACATAAAAAAGGGTAAGAATCCCTGGTGTGGAAATGACACTCCAGCGCGGCTCAAGACCTCATGTAAACTATTTTGAAAGCCGGTCCAAAATATCACATGTAGACATAAGTGTATATGCATATACCCACTAAATACAAAATAATAATTAAGAAATTCATTTTTCGACATCGTTTTGCAACCAAAGCAAACAACAGGAAGAAAGCATACAGAAATATATACTTTATACATTGTATATTAGGAACGAATATGGGACCAGAAACAGACAGATAAAAATATAATAAGTGTGGACTCAGCCACTAAGTCAAAACAGAATACATGCGTCTTACCCAGACATACGGCTACCATAAACCCTGGTAACTTGGCCTTGACTGCGCATCATTATACCAAAGGTTACATTTACCCTACGTAGCACAGGTGCCCCATATCAAAGTATAAATATATATTTATATATATAGCAAACGAGCATGCAAAGCATAAATCATTTTACCAAAAATATTTATATTCCTTATATAAATATTAAATATCAGAAACATAATTGATTTGCATAAATTATTTATTTTCCATGTATAAATATTGTTTACCATAAACGAAAACCAAAAATTAATAATCACATAAGCTAGATTATTAATTAGCCTAACTGTTAATAATTCTATTTTCAGAAAAATGTCAAACACAGCATAAACATAGAATTTTAGAAGACAAAGACTATGAGTTTGAAGCTTCCATTTCACTCACCTGGACGCCAAGTAAATAATCCAAACCTCGAACCAAGAACATGTGTCACATAAGGAGCTGAACATGCAACAAACATTAGCGGATGGTTGGCGACCTCGAATATCAAACTGAACTGAAACAAAATTTATTACAAATGGGTCTGACACGGTAACTGTGGCGATACGAAGTATATGATATACAGATACAAATACAGAAACCAAAATCCCAGATGTCGTCCGAAAACCCAATTTAATCAGATATTTAAACCTCTCCCCAAATTAAACCTCGATGTAAAATTACAGTTTGATTCTTTAACTTTTGTAAAATTACCTTTTAGTCCATAAGACCTCAAAAAATTATGGATTAGTCTACAAACTTTTCAGAATTGATAAACCAGTCCTCTAAGTATTTAAAATTACAAGTAAATCCTCAACTTTTCTAAAATTACAAATCTGGCTTCATTTTCCACGAAATTACAATTCTGGTTTCAACTTTCCAAAATTCACAATTCTGGCCTGACGTGTAAAATATCCAGTCTAGTCCTCAAAATATTCTGAATCAAGTAAAATTATGTCTTTAGTCCTTTCGATAGAAACTTACACTAAATCATCCCAAATCTCGAACCAATCAAAACCCAACGTTTTCAATCATTCCTATCAACTCAATAGAGCTCCTAGAACTTAAATCCATCACCGTTTTCATCCCAGCAATAGATGATTATTCAAAATAGTCCTCACAAGGTTCGACTATCAAACCCAATAAAGAAAAATCATCATCGATCATTCTCAACCTTATATATTTGTATTCCAACTTAAACCCATTAAAATCTAACAAGAATGAGCTCAAAAACAGTCCAGAATGCTTCAAACCCCAAACGCTAACTCCCAACAAACCTATTTTTATCAATAAACCCAAGTGACAAAATAATAAGAAATGAAATGAAAGAACCAATTAAGATTCAAGTCCTCGCCTTGATTTGAAGAAAAGAATGTATGGGAGGCCAGAAAGTTAAAGAGTAATCGGGTTTGAGGTGTGGAGAAATGAAGGAAGAAGTGAAGATAGAGAATGCGGGTGGTGGACTGCAGTATTTAAAAAGAAAGAAAAAGAAAGAAACAGTGTCATTTGGTCTTGAGAAGCTGGGCCAAGAGACACACGTGGCACAAGCCCAGACGAGCATTTCTATCTTCCAACCTACACACCCGTGAACGACAGCAACCAAGCACGGACACCAGGGTGAAGGAAGCCAGACGACTTATAACACACTTGACACAGACAAACGCACGGTCGTGTCTGTTCCTTTCCCCAGTTTTTTCTTTTCAATTTCAATCAATTTCCCACTTAATTTAACAAATTTAATCACTTCACAAACTTCATTAATCACTCAAACAACACCTCAAACCTCCAAACATCAAAAATTTAATTCAAATTTAACAAAAAATTACCAAAATAATTAGTCAAAATGAGGAGGGTATTACAATGCATGAGCTTAAGAATGACGTACATGACACTTTGATAAAACATGAAATGCATCATTTTGATCGGTCAGTCTTTAATACACCCAAACCCTACCATTTCATCTTTCTTCTTCATTTTTCACTCTTTCTCCATCTTAGACATGTTTTCTCTCTTCCTCATTGCTTCACAAACATTTCTAATCATCTTTGGGCATAAGATCTCACTTCTTTGCTCTTTTTTTCGTCATTTTATGCATCAAAATTCTTGTTCTTTCTTTGGTCTGAATTTGTTATGGGTTTCAATTTTTGGATATTTTGGATGAAATAAGGTGAAGGGATGATATAATAGGCTAGAGGGGACTTGAATGAACATTCATCAAGCCTTGAATCAAGAGATTTAATGATTTCTCGAAATGGGTTAGGGTTTGGACGGATTTTTGTGATTTAAGCACAAATTTGAGTTGTTTTTGGCAAAATAATTGTAGATTCATGTTCTTGAGGTTGATTATGAACAATATGGGTGTTTACATTAGATTTTATCAGTTGAATTTAAAGTTGGACTATTTGGGTAATTTGCCATTTGAGGATCAAATGTGATATTTTGCATTTAGGGATCAAAATGTGATTTGCATATACTTGACAATTAAATTTTATTTTTTTGTAATTTTGAGGACTTAATAATGAGTTTTGGAATGTTAGGGATTAATCTGTAAATACAAAATATTTGGGGACTAAATGGTAATTTTTCAAAATTTTGGGGACCAAAGAGTAATTTTACATTGAGGTTGGATTATTTATTATAATGTTAAAATTTAGTTATAAATGGGTTTTGAGCGTAGTTTGAGGATCTGAGTATGCATTTTCATTGTCATGCATTTTCGGTACCGCCACAGTACCAGAACCGCATCTGAGTCTGATATGATCTTTTTGTATCAATTCTTTATGATTCTATCATCTGTTTGTTTTTAGCTTTGTTGGACATCCAAGGTGAACAACCATTCACCAGTGGCCTGTGATCTGAACTCTCTGGTTCGACGTCCAGGTGAGTGCGGCAGTAGCTTTAGACACATAGGTTGTATCTTCAAAAATTATATTTTTTTTATGTGTTTGGCATAATTTGTAGATGGACTAATTAAAGGACAATAAATTCCTAAAATTTGATTATGTGAAATCCGAAATAATATAAGTAGTATAAGTATCAAATCAATATTAACATCAATATTCGAAAAGTATTATTATCTATTATGCATGCTTGCTTGTGATCTGTATATTATATACACAAAAAATATTTTGTGACTTGGGACACCCTAGTTACGAGGGAGATGTAACCTTTGGTATACCAATGCTCATGAAAGCCTAGTTACCAGGGTTGGTGGTAACACTATGTGTGCCGCCACACACAGAGGTCAGGTGGTATAGTCCATATCAGTTATTTCAGATTCAGTTACTTCTCAGTTCAGTTCAGTTCAGTTTGATCCTGATCATAAACTCAATTATATACATAGGATGTTTCGATTTCTTTGCATATGACAATAATAGTTTTGGTTTGACCTTTGGAGACTTAAAAATGAAGGATTATTCGATTTTGTTGATTAGTAGAGAGATACGCAATTGATTCAGTTTGATATGAAAATTCTAAAATTTGATGGTCAATAATCCAGATAGATAAATTTTGTGCTAATGTGATTTGAGGAGATTATATGGTATAGATGATATTAAACAATATGGTGGAGTTTGGTGTGTACGGTGTAAGTCTAAATTTATGTAAGTTATTTGTGGTTGAATGCCAATAAGATAAGGATTTAGAGATTTTGCAATGGTGTATTAGTTAGGAATTGATGAGAGAGAATATTTGGTGTAGTAGGAATATTTTGAATGCATTTAAAGTTGTTTGGCCTTTCTGGAACGCTCTAAAATACGTTATTGATTGCCTTAAGCACGTTTATCAGTGATTCTTCAGTTAATGTCCGTCCTTGATTTGTTTGGGTACAATCCTTATCATTGCCCAGTTACGTACGTCATTTAGCATCAGCATATGTTAGCATCTTCCAAACCCTTGTTCACCACTTCGACCTATTTTGCATGGTTGCTTCGGGTCATGACATTTGTTCACTATCTAAACCATTGCTTATTTGATCATGCCCTTATGAGACATGTTAGCAATCTCGTACCTATTTTGAGTTAATCTAAGAAAAGATCGCAATTAGTTTTGTATCGCTTTCATTTGTACCTAAGGCTCAATTAGATAGAAGTATGGATCTGTCGGTTTGCTAAAGATATATGATATGTGTATGTGAGAAAAAAATGATAATATAATATCTTAAATTTTTGACAATATATTTTTGGTAATTTTTCCATTTAACTTGGCAAAAATAATATATAATATTTAGTATTTCTGGATTAAATTTTGGTAATTTTTCTAATTATTTGGAAAATTAATTTTTATGTTGGAAAATTAATTTTTTTTGTTTTAAATGTTAATTGGGTGATTAAAAAAGTTTTTTTGAAGTGATTAAGTTGGTAATTAAATAGGAAATTGTTGAAAATAGAGGAATAAAATCGGAATGATAAAATTTGTGAGTGACTGGTCGTTTGGGCGTGTGGAAACACTGACCTGTCATCTGAGTCATGGAGAGGCGTGATCTGCGCCGATAAGCGGTCGTCCGAATATGTGTCAAAACCAGCTGTAGGCGTGTGAATTCAAGCTGTCGTCCATGCCCATTGTCTGTCGTTCAGCACTGTGCATATCAGAAAAAAAAACTGAAACGAGTGCATGGGCTGTGTCACGCGGTTTGTTCGGCCAAAACTCCTCCACACGGCACCGTTTTTTTTTCATTTCCTCTTTAACTGACAGTTATGCCGCCGACGAAGTACGTGTGACTGTGACTAAGTTAGTTTCTTTGGTGATATTTGTTGAATTCGTGATTCTGGAAAATTAAGAACTAAAAGAAGTGTTTTGATTGGTTGAAAAGTTAGGACTAAACCCAATATTTTACATGTGGTAAAATGGTAAATTTTACTAAGTTTAGGGACATTTGTAATTCATAAGAATAATGAGGTTCAAAATGCAATTTTAGAAAATTGGAAGATTTAAATATAAATTTAAATTACTTGGAGAACTTAGTTGTAAATTCTAAAAAATTTTAGGGACTAATTCATAATTTGCCAAGTTTCGGGGACTAAATGGTAAGTTTACATAAGTCGGGGACTGGACTGTAATTTTACATTGATTTTAGAATTTGGATCCAGAGTGATATATTGCTATTCGATATAGATTTGGGACCTTGAGAGTCGGCATTTGTGTTTGCATAATATGTATTTAGTATTGCCACAGTACTGCATTTCGAGGTCTCTAATATATATCTGTTTGATATATATATTTGTTCCGCTTTGCATCCTAGTCAGCATGATTAGTCGGCCACTAGTGGTACGTGTTTGTGCCATTCAACTTGGATTTTCAGGTGAGTGAAATGGCAGCTTCAGACGCATAGGTTGTGTCCTCTAACTTATATGTTTTTGTCGTGCTATGACTATAGCATGTAATTTGAATAATTAAAGGATTCAAAAATCCCAAAATCTGAACTATGTGGAAACTCTATTGTGGAAACTTAGTTTTCTTTGAAAATTTTGATGGTTTTCAAATAATATCATGTTTGATATTTATCATGGTTTTGAAAATCTTAATATATTCTCCGTAAAGAATAATTTGTTCAGTACTTTGAAACATTTTGATAATAAATATTTTGTGAATGATTTGATATATTTGAAGAATATTTCTTCTGAATTTGTGTATGATTTTTGGGATTAATATTTCGCTCGTTTGTATGTGTACATTTGAATATTTTCAAATACGAGTATTTTAATTTATAAGGAGGAAAATATTTTTGCCGAAAAAGAATATTCTGTTGAATTCGTATTCCTATGAAATAAAGATTGTTTATTTCATTTTGTCTATTGATTTATGAAATCATCTATTGTATGATTTGATAGTGGTGTAACCACTAATATGTATTTGAAATTACGAATTCGTTTTTGTTAAAATTATGATTTAATTATGATGACTTGGGACAACTCAATTACGAGGGTAAATCGTGACATTTGGTACCAATGCATTGAGAACTCCCAGATACCAGGGATGTCAGTGGCCATGTGCTCCGGCCCGACACATGATGTAATATTGATTAGTGGAGTCCACATATTTTGACCAGTGGTGGAGACCACATATGATCTCGTGACAGAGTCCATGTTGACTTGGATAGTAGTTCTATGTTAGATTCGTTGGTATGCTAAGATTTTAAACCAAATATTTTGATATTTGGGATATATTATTTGAAACCGAAGTGTTGATATTTGAGACATCTGATTTGCAACTAAATATTTCGATATCTATTTTATGATATTTGAGACCAAATATTTCAATATTTGCGTTATACGATTTGAAAATAAATGTTTTAGATTTGCATTCTATTATTTGCAAATAAATATTTTTGCACAATTGTCGTTTTTGCGAACAATTGCAAAATAAATTTTGAAACTACAATTTTGAACTTGGTGTGTACGTATATACACTTATATCCGCATGTGATATTTTCAAACTGTTTTCAAAAATGTTTGCATGAGGCCCGATGCCGCTCTAGAGTGTCTTTTCTTCACTAGGATTCTTACCCCTTTATTTTCTGTCTATTTTTCTGTATTCTTACTTGCAGGTAATTTTGGTTGATTGCGATCTATCGGCATTCAACACCTGATGACGCATTATGTGGTTGCAGTCAGTGCTCTTTTGTTCGGGCTCAGTTATTATCATTTGTTAGTTGCTCCACACCTGTTTACTTGTGGGTGTATGTGTTGTAGAGTTATTTGATATTTAACATGATTTATTATTTATCAAATATCTTTATTATCATTAAAGCTTATGTTTTAAGCAAGTTTGGACTTCTACTTATTAAATTTTTATAAATGGTTTTAATATCGTTAGAAATAAATTCGTTAAGTTCTATGCTTTGAGGCTTGTGCGAGATGGACCGGGTTTCCACAGACGGTTTGTCCCGTACGCCAGTCGTGGTCCAGGAACGGGTCGTGATAGATAAGGTTCTGAGGTGATTTAATTTGATGGATTATTTAGAGTTGGAGTAATAATTAACGGGAATGTGACATATGTTTATGTATGAGTGGGATACCATTAGGGCCTAGTTTGTGAGGTAAATACTAAGGATGGTGCATAAATTTGTTTATAGGAATCGAGCTCTTATGTAAGTATTGTGCTTGAAGAAAATATTCTTGAACAATAATTCTTGAGGCGATAGTTAGGATAAAAGTCTGTATAATTTGGAGACCGTATTGTTTTGAGGTAAAATACATCATAAATGGAATAAGAGACATTCGATCTATGGCTTGGTCTAGGATTTGGAAGGAAGAAGAGACAGTAGTATAAAATGATGAGAGGAATTTAGTAGTTAGTGTTGGGAGCTGATTATTTTGGTTAAAAAGTGAATCTGGAGAGCGAAGTTTTTAGTGCTATTAAATTCAGGATCTGTAATATATGTCTAAATAGAGATTTATATGATATCTGATAATTAGAGGTTAATATTAGATATATTAGTCATATGGTCTGGATATGAGAATGGTAAGGGGTTATTGTATTGGTGATAACTTCGAGTGATAATTCCATCTAATCACAATTATAAGTATCCACGATGAGATGGTTGATTCAGTTGGTGACAACTTTTGATAAAATTGCACTAATTATTAATTCATGTTTTGTGTCGAACTCTTATGTTAAGGACTAAATGAAGGAATAGCTAAATGCTAGATAAGATTTGAGGAAATAAGAATTTTATTCGATTACTAATTTAATTGGAGTGGGTAAAATGATTATAAATAATTGTACTACTTTGATCAATTGTACGATTCGAGTTGACTTACCGATTTCAAAGTCGATTTAGACTATGAGATTAGAGATTTTGTATTGATTAGGTGTGATCATTTAGGAGTTAACATTTTGCTCGTGGTTAAATGAATGTGATGGGGGCTAAGTGACGAATTAGTGTTTATGGAGACAACAAAAAGTTGCTAACAAGACTTGAGGAAATAAGTTGGATTTAATTTATAATTTGACTTTAGTGGTACAAAGGTGATTATAACTTTGGATATTATTTGAATTTGACGACAAGTATATGGGATATCAGGTGAATAAATCCTTTGTGTTATTTCTGTTATATTCATTGGTGATAATTGGATATGACTTATATTCTTTGTTTTTTTTTTAGATTGTAAGTTGAGTTAGATGTACAAAGGTGACTTTGAATCGAGGTGATCTTGTTGGAAATTAATTAGGTTGATCTGTTCGATTCATGTGATTGATTGATTTGTTGGAAATTCGATGCTTAGTTCTCTGGATTTGATTTCGATTATGTTCATATTTGGGAGCAGTAAGTCGAGAGGGCTCGAGATATGATGTTTGAAGTCGTTGTCAGGGTTTGTGGGATCATAAATTTCTAAGATATAATTAATAGAGGATATGGTGATACGGGTGGAGATAGTAGCTTGATTCGAGGTACATTTGACTTGTTAGACATTATTGACCTTGTGAGCTAGCCAAATTAGTTTGCCTCCGTGCAATTTCATTGTAGTTCAGATATGATCCTTTGAGGAAATATTCTAGATATGTTCTTTTGTTCCTTTGTAGATTTTTGTATCTCAAGTTTCGTTCTTCAGGAATTGTCTCAAATTCATTCCATGTCCTATTTCTATTGTCTTTATTGTCAGTAAATCAGAATTCTGTTTTGTCTACGATGCTGTAGTCGCATTTTTTTTTTCAGAATATGTTGTCTTTGCTTCTGAACATTAAGCTATCATTGTTGTATGTATGTAATTACGGTATGCATACATCTGGATCATCTATTTCTGCATCCTCACTTCTCTGCAACATCTCTCTCTGCATTTGTATTTCTCAGTATCTTTTGTATCTGACTCTGCATATTTTGTTATCTTCTGCATATCCACATATTCGGGTTCAGCGCCCTGGAGTGTTAGTAGTTTTAGGGATGAATACGTTAGAGATTTGTCTTATGGCTTCATTGGAGACTCGAGATCGATATCTAATATTAAGATATTGGAATTGACTTAATTGATGATTTCGGGAGATATTGGGCAGATTCATAATCAATTTTTTTTTCTGTAATTAATACGTCGAGATGTTAATTACGTTCTGATTTTGGAGACCTAGATTTGATTTCTGTTTAAAGATATTGGAGTGGATTAATTGAGGAAATTCGGTGATATTAGTATTTGGAGTATATCCATAACAACTTTGATCTAGATGCATTGACATTCGAGGACGAATTTCTTTTGAGGGGGGAAGTATGTAACACCTCGCTAATTCAAACTAGGTTTTTCTGTAGCTATCCTATCAATTCCAATTTGATTCGTTCAATTTCAATCCAATCCCTTGGTGTATAATATGTTCAGTGGGTGTTTAAAGGTGTTTAGTATGTTTATATTTGCAAGGTCGATTGTTATTAAGCCTCGAGAATGGGCCGCAACAAGTTTGGAAGCGAAAAACCTCGAGTTGGTGAGTTTCAGGGCACCTTACATACGTTAGATATATACCTAACATACATAAGTTGCAGAAGTTAGCTAACGTACGTAAAGAATCGACTTACGTACGTAAATTGGGATTTTTCAAGAATAACGTATGTGAGTTGTTTGTGACGTACGTGAGGTTGGGAACAAAAGCTTCTAAATGCATTTCTGACCCCGATAGCGTATGTGAGAGCCATGGTAACGTACGTGAGCTTAAGAATGACGTACGTGAGCCTTTGAAAAACATGAAATGCACCGTTTGATCCGTCTATCTTTAGTATGCCCACACCGACCATTTCGTCATTCTTCTTCATTTTTCACTCTTTCTCCATCTCAAATCGGTTTTCTCTCTTCCTCATTGCTTCCCCAACATTTCTAATCATCTCTGGAGGTAAGATCTCACTTCCTTGCTCATTTATTTCATTAGTTTATGCATCAAATTTATTCTTCTAGCTTTGGTCCGAATTTATTATGGGTTTCAATTTTTGGATGATTTTCGATGAAATAAATCTAGGGGATGCTAGGATAGACTAGAAGGTACTTGAATGAACATGGTTCAAGTCTTGAATCAAGAGATTTAATGATTTCTCGAAATGGGCTAGGGTTTGGACGGATTTTTGTGATTTTAGCACGGATTTGAGTTTTTTTTTGGCAAACCAATTGTACATTCATGTTCTTGAGGTTGAGTATGACCAATCTAGGTGTTTAGATTCAATTTTTATCGGTTGAATCAAACTTGGACTATTTGGGTAATTTGCCATTTGAGGACCAAATGTGATATTTTACATTTAGGGATCAAAATGTGATTTTGCATATATTTGAGGATTAAATTGTATATTTTTTGTTGTGATTTTGAGGATTTAATAATGATTTTTTGAGCATTAGGCATTAATTTGCAAATATGGAATATTTGGGAACTAAATGGTAATTTTCCAAAATTTCTAGTTTCAAAGAGTAATTTTACATTGATCTTGGATTTTTTATTATAATGTTAAACTTGAGCTATAAATGGGTTTTGGGCGTAATTTGAGGATCTGAGTCTGCATTTTCATTGACATGCATTTTCGGTACTGCCACAGTACTAGAACTGCATCTGAGTCTGATATGATCTGTTTGTATCTGTTCTTTTTTATTCTGTCATCTGTTTGTTTTCAGCTTTGTTGGACATCCAAGGTGAACAGCCATTCATCGGTGATCTGTGATTGAGTGCAGTAGCAGCTTCAGACACAAAGGTTGTGTCTTCAAAAACTATATGTTTTTTATGTGTTTGGCATAATCTGTAGATGGACTGATTAAAGGACTCGAAATTCCTAAAATTTGATTATGTGAAATCCGAAATAAGATAAGTAGTATAAGTATCAGTATCAGTATTAACATCAGTATGGGAAAAGTATTACTATCTATTATGCATGCTTGCCTATGATCTGTATATTATATAGATAAATATTTTGTGACTTGGGACACCCTAGCTACGAGGGAGGCATAATCTTTGGTATACCAATACTCAGGAAGGCCTAATTACCAGGATTGGTGGTAACACTGTGAGTGCAGCCATACACTGGTCAGGTGGCATAGTGCACATCAGTTATTTCAGATTCAGTTACTTCTCAGTTTAGTTCAGTTTTGTCTTGGTCAAATGCTCAGTTATATACATATGTATGTATGTATGTATGTATGTATGCATGCATGTATTCGTATGATGTAAATGTATTTGTTTATTGAGGATTCGAATGTTTTCAGAAAATTGTTTTTGAATCTATGTATATGTACGAGTGTATATTTTACTATAAGTATGTATTGCATGTGGTATTTTTTGAAAACGTTTTCAAAATGATTTTTGTGAGGCCTAGAGCCGATATGTGTTGGATCAAGGGTGATCAACATTAAGTTCCTTTTTATGTTTTGATGATAAGCAAAATGTTTGAATTGAAGAGAAATAAGTTGGAAAGCTCGGAGTTACGAAACAAGCCACTGCAAGTGCTTAACATAAGTCAACAAAGAGTCACGTACGTGAGAGAGGGTCTGAAGACAAGCATAAGCCACTGGAACCCTCTGAAGCACATTTCACGTATGTAAGGAGGGGTTCACATACGTGTGTTGTAATTAACGTACGTAAGATATAGTTTCACGTACGCAAAGCTTGCTCAAAGATGATCAACTTACGTGAAATGTATTTTCATGTACGTGATATGCAAAGATTCTCAGGTAACGTACGTTAGGATAAAGTGATGTACGTGAGAATGGCACAGATAGCTGCAACAGGCAGAAATGTACTCCAACGGCTATTTTATCTCCACCAACGGTCATATCACTTAGAGAGGCTATAAATACATCAAGGAAGGGCAGAAAACGTCGATGATCATATGCTTTCATGTCCCAATCATTTTCATCATTTCCTCACTCCAAAACACCAAATCAAGCTAGAGATCAATATCAAGAGCATCAATTTCATACAACCAAACTCTAGCATAGAGCTTTCAATTTTTGTAAATGTTTTTGTAAATACTTTGAGAGTGAGAGAGTTTTGTTGTGAACCTAGAGAAAACAAAATTGTAATGGCTTTAGAGGTATGAGCCAAAATCAACGTTGTCTAGGCTTTAGAGGGGTGAGCCATAATCAACCTTGTAGGCTTTAGAGGGGTGAGCCGTAATCAACCTTGTAGGCTTTAGAGGGGTGAGCCGTAATCAACCTTGTTGGCCTTAGAGGGGTGAGCCGTAATCAACCTTATTGGCCTTAGAGGGGTGAGCCGTAATCAACCTTGCTGGCTTTAAAGGTGTGAGCCGTAATCAACCTTGTTGGCTTTAGAGGTATGAGCCACAATCAACCTTGGTGTAAAGCTTTGTTGGATTGAGTTAGAATCAATCTCCGTTACAGTGAAAAGCCTAAGTGAGACTTCCGCTCTACAAACTCAACCAAGACATCCCCAGGAAAATTTTCCAACAAGTGGTATTAGAGCTTGGGCTCTTATTTGAAGCGGCTTAACAGCCGAAGAGTCATGGATCCATGATGGCTTTGAATATCGAAATGCATAGTGAAAGTTATGTGGTAAATCATTCTCCATTCTTTAATGGTTTAAACTTCAACTCTTGTATGCTTGATCAATTCTCCATTCTTTAATGGTTTAAACTTCATCACTAGTATGCTTGATCAATTCTCCAAAATCACCAATGGTCTTGCTTCTTTTGGAAAGCCTATTTCAAGTAGTGATAAAGTCAAGAAGATCTTACGATCTTTGCCAAAGGAATGGGATGCAACAGTTATGGCTATTATGGAATCGAAAGATTTGAACAAAATGGAGTTTGGTGCCATAATTGGTTCTCTCATTAACTATGAGATTGTCTTGAAGAATAGAAGCTCCAACGCCAAACCAAAAGAGAAGAACTTGGCTTTCAAAGGAAAGGAAGCAATTAGTGATGATGAGGAAGAAGAAGAGGATTATGAAGAGGATGAAGAACTTGCTCTCTATGCAAAGAACATACGGAGATAAAAATCCTTATTGCAAAGAAGAAAGAGAGACATGAAGAAGGGAACTAGAGATGACTACAAGAAGAGTTCATCCTACAAGAAGAAAAGTGATGATTCTTGCTACAACTGTGGAAAACCGGGACATTATGCCAAAGATTGTAGAGTTCCCACCTC
>CAODLS011269008.1:0-12276 GCA_948243855.1 Flueggea neowawraea | reverse complement strand
AGTAAACAAAACATTTTTTTTTTCATAATTCACACACATGTACCTGAAGCATAAAGAAACACGAGACATACCTATGAAGCCCATTGTGATGCGAAATATTTGTAGTGGCTCCATGTATTTCTTGACATTCTCATGGATTGCAAGGTATGAAAGAATACAAGCAATTAGAAATCCATTGAGGCAATCATAAACATATATAGAACCTCTCTGTCGAGCCCAAACCTGCACAAATAAGATCAAAGTTACCTTCAACCACGTCAAAAAAGGTGCATATATACACTTTGAACTGTGTGAAATACCAAAGTATACCTTCAGCAAAACCAATGCCTCTCTTAATTCCGTCCATCCTAGAAACAATTGCTTCAGAAATTCTGTATTATCCTCTAATGACATGTCTTCCAAAATACTACTATTATATCTTGGGGTACACAAAGTGCTTCCATCTAAACAATTACAAAAATATGGAAAAATCAATAAGAGACTGTCATATAGCCCGATTAGCAATGAAACATACTGCTCGATACCTTGATTCAAAGACCGAATATTGTTCCGCTTCAAGTCTAGCTTCAAAACATCAAACAAAGATTTCGCTGATGGAATTATCCTCACAAAGAACCCAGGAAACTCAGCGAGCTTATTCGCTACAAACCAAAAAGAGCACAACCATCATTCTTTGTACAAAAAAAAATCAAGTAAAAAATAACAAAAGCTAATTAATTAAGATGAAGCTAAGAAACCTGGATGAACAATTAGGACAGGTTTTCGCGCCTCATTCTGGAAACTAGACCAAACAACCTTTTTGACTAAGGGGCAAGACTTCAAGTACTTTTTTATTACGCAGAGATAAAGGAACCGTTTGGCATGATATCGATGATTCAGATAATCTTTCTCATAAAAACATTCCTGCGAACAAAAACTCCATTTCACAACATTAAAACAAACACGAAACACAAAATTATAACTAAATTGTAGCAGAAACTACCTTCGGCAACCGAACAAAAACATCCACAGCCGTATCAGGTTTAGCAATGCATTTAATTGCATAACTGCCACCAATTCCAATGAATTGCGGCTTCTTGAATTTAAAAGCAACCTTGTCAGCACCAACATCTTTAATAAATTTGGAAGCTTCATCACCATGAACCTACAAGCCAAACAATACCTTCAATTTCTCATGTTTAATCTTTTCACCAAGTCTAAAGCATGTAGTTAATGAATAAACAAACCGCAAGGTCGTCCGGTATATTATCAATGGATTCTCTGATAGCCGAAACGGTGTCTTCGACCAGTTTAGTGAAAGCAGATGAGTAGTTTATCTGAACCTCCTTCAACAACTCGCCGACTTTGTAGTCCATTGGCTCCATTAATGGTTCGGTGGCGGCTTCCATTATCAGTGACCAGTTTCGCCGGGGCTAACTGTATGATACTAGGGTTTTCTAACGGAACTGGAGGGAACCAGGCGGGGGAAGAACTATCAGCAACTTCAAAAAACCAAACCTAGAGAGGAAGCCGTAACAACTAGAGATGGAAGTAAAGAGGGATTTTTTTGAGTAAGTCTTTAAAAGGAGTTGGAGGGAGAGGGACAGAAAAGAGAGGGAAGGGGGGAACTGGCGAGACGACGGTAGCGGAGGCAGCGGGTGGTAAGATTTTGATAGGGTTTATATATGAATCGGTTTTTTCGGCCGGCTTTAGAATAACCAAACCGACCGGTTAGCTAGTGATTTTTTTGAATGGCCAATTGGCCTGGCCATGTTATATGGTTTTCCCAGTTGGTTTAGCTTGTTTCTCAGTTAGGGTGTAATCAAGCCGAGCCGAGCTGAGTTTTGGAGTGTTTAAGCTCGGCTCGACTAAAATTTTTTGAGCTTGAACTCAAGATTTTGTTCAAGCTCGGCTCGTTACAAAACTCGCGAGCTCACGAGCTTGTTTCCGAGCTTTTCGAACTTAGCTCAACAAAAGCTCAAATAAAATCGTAAACAAGATTGCAAGTTCAAATTGGGTAAAAGCTCTAAAAAGAATACATTTAAGTTTAGGTTTGTTCAATAAAATCATGTTGAGTATACAGTTGAACAAAAAATTATTAGAAGTTTCAGTTTGTTTCACAAGTTCAACATAATATTAGATCTTATGCGAACATATTTGTACTTTTATAGGTACAATTAATTAGTGCAAGATTACACTTTTATTGATGTGGCTCAAATGTTAAATAATATTTCGAACTTAAGTTTTTTTTTATATAATTTAGTTTAAAACATATATAATCATATATATTTTTATATATACATATACACATTTGTATATATAAATTAGTTTACAACGAGTTTGTTCCTGAGCATTGTTCATGAACACACAAACGAGCCTCTTCGCGAACTTTTCGAGCTTAGCTTTTAGGTGTTCAAACTCAACTTGTTTATTGATTCGAGCTTAAAATTTTGTTCAAGCTCGGCTTATTTATTAACGAGCCAAGTCATGATCGAGTTTTTATAGAGTCGAACACCGAGTAACTCACGAGTAGCTCGGCTCATTTACAGTCCTATTTCTCAGGCGGAACGTTGTCTTAAACATAATATAATATCCAAGACAGAGTTCATATCATTATCTGGAAAATGAGTGATTGAACAATCATGAATTTACAAGTCTTAAATTCAATAGATTTAGAGACATGAGCAAGTGGCACTCGCTATATAATGCTGGAATCTGAATCATCCACAACATAACTTGAACGATCAACTCCACAAAACAAAAACTGAAAGGGGTGACAGATAAATTAATGATTATGGGTACAGACGAGATAGTCTCAAGGACCAAACATCCAAACATTTCATACATGTAGAACGAAGTAATGAAAATGAAATATATAAAATAGAACTTAATAAGATGAGTAATCTTAATTTCAAACTTTGCAAGTCATTTTTGGCAAATCTGTTGATAACGTGTCTTTGAGCAACAAATTAGTTGAAGAATTTAAACTATTTTGAAGTAGAAGACCAAGTCATTCAAAACCAGATTCTTAATTGATATTTTCCAAATTATTAGTTGATATTTCTGATTATATCTCATATTTTCATGTCTTTTAGTTACCAAATTTATATATAAATATGTGCTTCATCAATCAATAAAATTGAAGTGTTCCTTCACTCTTCTTCTTCTCCATAAAACTTCTAACACTAGTATCAGACCCCTCTTCTTAAGGGACCTGTGAGTGAGGTTTCAACTATGAAGAAGAAGAAAAAAAAGAGAGAGAACTATGAGAAAGTGTTTCAACGGTGTGAGAAAAACAATTTACTGTAAGTCAAATATACAAAAAGTGTAAGTGTAGTACCATGAGTGTAGTCTTACAAGTTCATAAATTGCAAAGTGAAAAGACATTCATATCTATAAATTGAAGACCTACAAGTCTGTAAACTGTCAATTCAAAAGAACTTTATGTCTATAAAATGTCAATTCAAAAGACCTTCATATCTATAAACTAGAGATCTACAAGTCTATAAACTAAAAAATACGAAAGACATACGCATCCATAAAATGAAGGTCGTCAAGTCTTTAAACTGAAAAAAAAAATATGAAAGATTTACGTGTCTATAAGCAAAGGACCATCAAGTCTTTAAAACTGAGATTTTATGAAGACATTCGCGTCTGTAAAATAGAAATCGATGTACTACAGAAGTGAAGACCAAATGGTTAACATTTTTTCACAAAGGCTTTACACAAGCATAATCGGTTAAGGAAGAAATTTTGAAGTTTGTTACATCAAAGCCTAGGAGGAGTGTTGATAATGTGTCTTTGTGCAGCAAATTAGTTGAAGAATTTAAACTATTTTGAAGTAGGAGACCAAGTCATTCAAAACCATATTCTTAACTGATATTTTTCAAATTATTAGTTAATATTTCTGATTATATCTCCTATTTTCATGTCTTTACCAAATTTATGTATACATATGTACTTCATCAATTAATAAAATCAAAATGTTCATTCACTATTCTTCTCCTCTAGAAAATTGCTAACAGAATCAAAGGAGTTGCAATCAAATTAGAATAATGGCTTTCATACAAAATATCTGGGCAAATTACATAAACATCTCAGTTTAAAAATCTAATTACTAGTATATGGAAGAAACCTTTTTGGTTTATTACGTACGTCATCTCTCTACTTTTTCAACGGAGACCCTCAAAACCTCTGCACAAAGGCTTTTTTCATTTTTTTAATAATTTAGCCCTTCTTTTTTTCTTTTTTCAACATTTAGTCCATTTTTACTATTTTTTATAATAAAAACAAAAAAGACAAAATATACAGGTGACAAGAGGAGACAGTGAGAGAGAGAAAGAACAGATGATAGAGATAAATGTTGAACTAAAGGAGATTTACATTTAGATCCTCTTATATTTTGATGATAAGCAAAACTTGGGAAGAAAAGAAATGTCAAAAGACAAAATTTCAAAAGTTACTCTAGTAAAAAATATAGCTACTCGAGTAAGTACAACTTCCAAGAAGCCATTGATTGTTGAAGTTACTCGAGTAGAATGAAAGTTACTCGAGTGTGCGAATGCTGAAAATGTGAGTTATTTGAGTTAGAAAAAAAGTTACTCGAGTAAGTGATGTTTCCAGGTTATACATTGATTTGTAATTTACTCAAGCAATGCAATTTTTTACTCGAGTAATCAGGATTTGTGAGAAGCAATATCTGAGGCAATCAAGTCTGAAATGGAAAGATTCTGAAGAAATCAATTACCAACGACCATATGTGACAATTACTCGAGTAAGGAAATATGTTACTCGAGTAAGTCAAGGCCGAAAATGGGCATTTACAACTGGAGCTGTACTTACTCGAGTAGACCAAAAAGTTACTTGAATAAGAACTAGAAAAGAAAACTAAATTAGTTTTTTTTTTTCATATTCCAACGGCTACAAATCAATACACAATGGCTAGAAATATTTTGAAAGGTATAAGTACATTCCAGAACGTGGCAGGAGACAAGAGACAACACTTTCATATTCATTAGAAACTTACTCTAGAATCAATCATACAATTGATGATACAAGTGTCCTTATGTTTATTTCTTATTCTTTTTACTTGTTTCCATTGATTTTGTTTTGTTTTGGTGAGTGTTTTCTTGTAACAAATAGAGAGTTTGTAAGGTTGGAATCAAAGGTAGATCCTAGGCTTGGTTTATTCTTGAACCGGAATCAAGTATTATAAGAGTTCTCACTTAGCTTGAAAGTGAATGTGTCTTTGTAGGTGTTGAGGTAGGAATCAACCTATTTGTAGTTGGCCTTGTTGGATTGAGTCGAAATCAATCATCGAGTTATAGTGGATTTTGAAAATCCTAAGTGAGGAACTTAAGTAGTGGACGTAGGTAAGGTGATCAAACTAGTCTAAATCTTGGTGTTCATTTTCTCTCTTCTCAACTCTTTTAACTCCAAAAGCAAGACCGAAAATCCACCCAACAAGTGGTATCAGAGCGTTCTCCATTCAAGAAGGTTTAACAACCTTGGAGAAAATATCCGCATCAACGAAAAATGGAGTTCGGTCATACTTTCTCATTTCAAGCCGGTAATTTCCTCACTCAACCACCTCTCTTTAATGGCTCCAACTACCCCATATGGAAGAATCTTTTGACAGTCTTCATCAAGGCCCATGATATTGAGCTTTGGAAAGTAATTGTCCTTGGCCCACACAATAGAGAGAGAAGAGAAAGAAAGGGACTGAAGTGGTTGTGGGGAATGGCGATGACATGGCAATACGGGTTGAAAATGTGTACAAAAATTTGATGAAACTAGAGTGTGAAAAGATAATTCTTGCTACACGAAGCTGAAAAATAATGGTTGCCATGTGCAGGGCAAATGAAAATAGGCAAACTTAATGTATAATGTAATTTATAGAAATATTTTATATCTAATTATTTCAAAATCAGATAAATGAAGGGATTTGAAATAGAACAGAATAAAACTAAACAGATTGGATAAACATAAAATTATATTAAATCACTTTAAATCATTTGTGACATAAGGGTAACCAGGTAAGTTCTTTAAAGAATTTTCTTCAAAATACTTTGTGTACAAGTGCACTATTTATACAACTAAAATATGTAAAGTCTCAAGATTAAGTAGCTGATATATTTACAAAATCATTGAAGTTTGATTCTTTTGCAAGATTAAGATCAAGAATCAGATTTATCAGAATTCAAGTTTTAGGGGACATGTTAGGAGATAAATTTGAATTAATCAAGTAGTTGATTATTATGTTTGCTGCTACATTGATATAGGACATGAATGGTTGTGTCAAGTTCAATGTTTTTGTATTTGAAGAGTCAAGTTTTTGTATTTATAAGTTGTTTATGAAATGGCAGAACCACTAGAGTATTATTAGCAGCTTTATTTTTCTCTTTTCTATGCCAACATTTTCTGCTCATACACTCTCCTATATCATTATCTAAGCAAAATGTTGAAGTGTGGACCTCAGTGTTTCTCTTCAAGCTTAATCATAATGCAATATAAAGAAAGCAAAAAGATATATAATTGCATTGCAAATGAAATTTTTGAAGCATATCAAACCAAAGAAAATGATTCCAAGTTCATGACCAATTGCACTAGCAAATCAAGCATGTCTTCGTTTTGCGAGGCCAAGTCATAACTTTGGGACTTTTTGAATTCATCCACATTATTTTACTACGATAATTGTTTTACTTGTTGCCCAACTTTGTCAAAGTCAATTTCCCTAAACCTAGTCCAAATAAATCTTTAATGACTTATTGATAAATTTGTAAAGAAACCTAGGGTAGAAAAAGTGGTCGGTTCAGTTCGGTTGGACGAATTTTCCAGACCAAATAGATTTGGTCAGGTTATGGAGAGGGAAAACTGGAACTGATCACTAATAGTTTTCAAACCAAACTGAACAACTATAGGGAATTCGACTTGGTCGGTTTTAATGTCTCATTCTCTTTCCTTATGTTTTTTCTCATATCATATTGCTAACACGCCTAACCTGCTCAATCTTTCATGCCAATATTGACCAATCTTAAATCCATCCCCTTTCACAAAATCTCTAAACCCTAAGTCCCTAAATCCATTAAAATGAAAATCCTAATCCTTAAACTTCCACGAAATCAATATGATTTGTAAACTGACCAAATCGGTTCGGACAAGGTTGGGATCAGACAAACTGGGTGAGTTGGAAAGTATTTGCTCTCGCCTAGTAGTACCTTATACAATAATCATATTTAGCAACAAACTTAACTTTATTCATAAACATGTACTCAAGCCCGTCACATACAGATTTTTCTAGGCATATAAGTGTCACAACAACTTCCTCTTGGAGCTCCAACTTTAAAAAAATGAAAATAAAGAACTTTTAGGGAAAAAATAAATGCATCTAATGTAGAATTGAGAGTCATTCTCAAAAATTTGAACCACATGAATATAGGAATAACTTCAATAGTAAAAATGTTACTTCTAATATGAAAATCCAAAATTGGTATGAGAATATAAGCACATATGACCACTGAGAATGTTTTTAACTATTCATCCTTCATACAACTCCCTAAAAAAGGATATGAAGAATGCAACGTAAGGCAGTCCAACATTGTTATAGAATTCAAGATACAACAAGAAGTTAAGCAATCAAGTCAGACAAAAATCATAAGATAGTTGATATTTGGGTCCAATTTGATTAACTTCAAGCCATTCATTCAATCAAAACAAGTTCGTCCATCAAATTAAAATGAAATTCTATTATTATTATTATTATTATTGTTGTTGTTGTTGTTGTTGTTGTTTTATTGTTGTTGTTCTTGGTGGTGGTGGTGGTGGCTGCCAAAATAGCAAATTAAAAGGGTGAATTGGTTTTCTTTAAACAGTATAATTGCCATGACCCAAGATCGACTATGACCGTCGTACGAAGTAAATCGAACCGGAGGCTCAGCCTATCCCGCACAAGCCTCAGACAATCAGAACATCTACCCAAATTCTTATACCAAACCATTATTCAGCAAACAATAAATAGAAGATTTCATTTTATAAACACAATTTCAATAATAATGCTACTAAATGAATAAAATATAAGTGAAATTATTAAGAGCCTACATAGTACCCGGCTCAAAAGAGCCAAACAACGGACAATCTTAGGGGCCCAAAACAATACCCCAACACCCTAAGGGTCTCCAAGCTGAAACAGACAGAGCTAACCAAATTATATATCCGTGAGCATTGCAATCCACAAGCTCCAACAAAATATACATCGTCAAACTATAGTACAATATACTACAGGAAAATAAGCAATAATACACACTCCTAAGATTTACTATATCCAAACATAAGTCATAATCACATTAGAAAAGAATAGACACGGAACCAAATCAAAAGAAGAATTAGAAGTCAGACGGATACAAAATCATATATGGATTACCGCCACCAGAAGCAGACAATAAATCACGTGTGTTTGTGTAGAACACACATTCCTAACTAACTAATTGATTGTGGACTCTTGGCACCTAACCCGTGTGTCTGGCCGGACACACAGTATTACCACCAACCATAGTAACTAGGTATTGACTGAACAATGGTATACCAAAGGCCACATTTAATCCATTGCATAGGTGTCTCGAGTAAGAATGATTAAACACAAATATTTTATACAAACAGACAAGCATATCAAAACAAACGAATAATAGTAGAGAGATAATACTGACCTTACTATATCGCTAAGCATATACTGCCAGAATAATCTAAACAGATACTTCAGCACAGAAATTATTACAAAACATATTATAATATAAAATATGTAATATTTAACTCAGAAAGATGATTAATAAACCTTAAATCTTATGCAAATGGATTCTTAAAAGTCCTACAAAATCTCAAGTCAGAATATTGTTGATAGATATAAATTTCAGAAAAGAAAATATATTCAATTTCAAACAAAATATCTATTGCAAAAAATAAATAATAAATTTCAACTGATTTGCATAAGACAGAAGTATCACGTAAGTCATATTTTAGATTTTTAATTCCTTTAATTAGTCAGATTATATATATATATATATATATATATATATATATATATATATATAAACAACATAGGTTTAGAAAGACATAGCCTATGTGTCTGTAGATGACATCTCACTCACCTAAACGTGAGACAAATAATCTGGTTGTGCACCACCGTTGGATGGCTAGTCACCTCAGATGTCAGATAGAACTGAAAACAGACATATTATATTGCAGTCAAATACGGTAATGTGAATTATGAAAATGATTGAAGTGCATATGCAAATCCAAAACCCCTAAAGATGTTGGAAAATATATTTTGATCGAGTTTCTAACCCTCTCGTCGAGAATCGAACATTCACAGAATTACAGAATTAGTCCCTCAACTTTTAATAAATTATGCTTTAGTCCCAAAGTCATGGCAAATTATAAATTAGTCCCCAAACTTTTCAAAATTTATAAATCAGTCCTCCAAATAATTCATAATCATATTCTAGAGCTCAAACATTGAAAATATTACAATTTAGTCCTTACGACATAATTCTTTCAAAAATACCCCAAAATTCGTACAAACCAACACACATTGTTCGAATCACTTAAATCATCTTCCAATCATTTTTATTCATAATAATCATTCATCAATTTCATCCTATAATCATCAAATCATCAAAACCCAAATAAATTCTTCTAATTAAATCTCTATCAACACCAAATTCTCTTCAATCTCCAAAACCAATCACAAATCCATCCAAATATATGTTTATTCTACAAAAATCAATCAAAAACAAACTCAAATTCATCATCAATCCACCCCATTCCTCATTCAAAGATTCATACATAAACAAACCTTAGCACAAAACACCACATTTAAGCAAAACTAAACCAAACCCAAGCCAAATCTATACACTATTAACCTTGATCATTCCATCAAAATCATATCCGACCCAACCCAAAAATCGAAACATGTTTTAAGAAAAAAAAATAAAGAAAGAAATGTAATGGAAGCTTGATCTTATCTCAAGAGATGTTAAGGAAGTAAGGAGAGGCAATGGGAAAGTGGAATGGACGGTTTTGAGAGTGTTTGAAGTGAAGAAATAGAGTTTTCGCCGAAGTGAGGTTGGGTGTGAATGTTTTAAAGAGGAAGAAGTCAAAATGCATCGTTTTGAGAGAGTTCCAGCGGCCATTAGCCGACTACTGAGACATATGCTTCATTAGTCGACTACCCAAAACCATTAATCGACTACTAGAGGTTGATTCTTCACAAATTGATTTCTTCCATTAAATTCGATCAAACTCCATCACTCCTAAAGCTAACTTAACACCTAAACTTACAAAAATAACATCATTAGACATCTTTCAAACAATATGTAATATCCCTCCCGTTTTGCTCAATTCTATGTAGCATTCCGATCAAGTCGAACAAGCTCTTTAGTGGGACGTCATTCGATTTTGAATGACTCCAGTTATGAAATGATTCTTGAAGGTTCGAGATGATGTTCGGGTATTTGAAAGATGTTATTTTTGTAAAGTTGGGTGTTTTAGAACCTTTAGAATAACGAGTTACTTAAGTGCACACTTCGTGCAATGTTAGTGGTTTGGTGAGTGGATAACTCGAGTAAGTGAAAGATGCAACTCGAGTTGTGTGACCCCTATACAACTCGAGTTAGCCAATCTTGTAACTTTAGTTATATGAGGTCCATCTGACTCGAGTTAACCTCTGTGTAACTTGAGTTTTATGAACAAAAGTGGGACGACACATTTCGGTGTTCTTCGTCTTTAAAGACCCAACTAACCCGAAATCAGTCATTTACTCAACTTCATAGTTTTCAGACACTCCCAAACTTTCTCAAGTTGTTCCTCAACACTTCCTACAAATTTTTGGAGGTAAGATTGAGTTCCTAATCCTCTCTTTCCTCATATTTCTGCAAGATTGTGCATATTAGGGTGTTAGAATAAAATGGGTTTGAATTAATTCGGTTTATGCAATTTTTGGGTGATTCGGAGTTATTCTGTTGGAGTTGGGTATATATTAATGTTTAGGAAGTTGACTAAAGTCAATGCATGTGTTATGAAGTGATTTTTATCAGTTGCATTGAGTGATTCGTCGATTTGAGACAATCTGGGTAAGTGACTTACTCGAGTTATATTTTGGTTAACTCGAGTAAGATAGGCCCCGATTTACTCGAGTTATCCTATGAGTAACTCGAGTAAATCAGACCATGTATAACTCGAGTTAGCCTCTGGCTTAGTTGAGTAAACCGTGGTTCTGAGGGACCAAAATGTGAGTTTTTGTATTTGGCAATTTCGGATAGTTCGAGAGCTCTTTTGAGGAATCCGACTACTTGGAGTAGTCGTCTATATACTCCGGGACATGAGTGACCAGTTTGTAATTTTTACGAGGTCTGAGGACTAAGATATAATTTTACAAAAGTCGGGGACCAATTCATAATTTTACATAGATTTGGATTTTTGAGCGGTGAGTGCTAGATCTTCAATCGAAATAGAATTTCTGAAGCCGTTGGCATTTCAGTATGCATTTGCATTTCATGCATGTTCTGTTTTGCCACAGTCACCATGTTTGATCCATTGTAAATACTTGTTTCAGCTCAGTTGATTTCCGAGGTGACCAACCATCGACCGGTGGTCAGCGATTCGGAGTTTGGAGGCTCGGCATCCAGGTGAGTGGATTGCAGCTTCAGACACATAGGTTGTGTATCTTTGAATTATATATTTTTGTTGTGCTATCACCATAGCATGTAAACCATAATAATTAAAGGATTGGAAATCCTAAAATCTGGTCTATGTGAGGACTTGATTGTCATTGAATTGTTTTTGGAAAATTGTTTGGATTTTGGAAAGGAATATTGATACTCTATTTTTGAAAGTTTTTGTGCTTCGGCGAAAGATGATTTATTTTTGAAATATAATATAAATTGATTATACTATATTCTTTTGTGTTATTTTGGAAACAAGTTCTGAAATTCATTTTTTGATAAAACGACTGACTGGTTGCATACTTGGTTTTGCAAATCATGCCATTATGCATTTGAAAAATATTTTGGAAATCATACTTTTATGAAAGTACGTTTTGCATTTCGATATATAAGTGATACCTTATATATAACACTTGGTTTTGATATACCCAGTTACATGACTGTTTGTTATTTGTTTTGACATACCCGATTGCATGACCGTTTGCTATTTGATTTGAATAAACTATGTATATGTTTTGGATATGGGATACCTCTGCTACGAGGCACGTAGCCTTTGGTATACCAATGAGTGAGACAACCCAGC
>CAODLS011268489.1:0-15293 GCA_948243855.1 Flueggea neowawraea | reverse complement strand
AGGAACATTCGCACACACTTAAGGTAAATGATATAAAAGTTGAATCGCTCCAAGTTGGATTGATCTCTTGAGATTTTAAAACCCAACCATACATTACCCAAGTCAATGCATCCCTTTTGGAGAAAGAGAAAACAATCGGTTGGATCGATCTCTTGAGATTTTAAAACCCAATGCTGTAATTCACATCACATTACCCAAGTTCATTTTGTCTCACTCTCCTCAAGAATTCTCCCACTCAGATGGAGTGATCCTGAGGGTCCTAGCTAGTTCCTGAATCTCAGAGTAATAAAAAATTTCTTTTTTCTAATCCCAGTTAAGAAATCTATTCCTAAGGAATGCGACTTCTTATAACTCGTTACTATGCCAATTTCTCATTATCCTATGATGATTGTTTCATTTTGACACAGTAAGGTATCTAAAACCTTACGCCTCTTAGTCTTTCCAACTAAGGTATCGTGTATATTGATAATATATCTCTTGGTTCCAAGTGGTTTAGGTCATACAATCGGCCTATGCACAACCCATGAAATATATAAGTAACGAACTTAGAGGTCTAGAAATAAACAATTAATGTTATTTATTTTTTATCACATAAAGCTTTGGACTCATCTTGTAGATGGCTTGACCTTAGTCGATCTACAAAACATTATTCGTTTCCCATCTTCATTTTCAAGAAGTAAGAACAATCAAGAAGCACAAACTAACTTGACCATTATTACTTATGAAGAATCAAATGGATATGATTGCACCTTCCACAATCATATATACGAATGTGATGAAGTAATAGGCATTAGCCTTGCCCACTTATTCTTTTTACGTCAAATATGAAAAAATGGATTAATAACAATGGAAATTTAGCTCAAAGTGCCTTTTGAAACGATTTTTTTTCTAGTATTCCCTCTTTGCAATGCTCGCAATTAGACAACTTGAACTCAACCAATATATAACAAATACCATAATTGTTAGAACACAAATTGAAGGCAAACATCAATATGATCATGACATAATCTTTTGCAAGAAAAGGTTTAGCTTTTGTACAAGACTAACTTGCACACACCAACACCTTAAACACCCACGTTTAAGTTGTTCCTTGCATACATAATTTTTCCTTCTTAGAACAAATTGGTGTCTAATGAAGTCACATTAAAACTTCATGTTAAGGATCCTAAAAGTTGAATTAATAATACACTAATGACGAAATTCAATAAAGAATATCAAACAAGGTAACTCTTCTCACGTGCGTGAGTTTGAGCAACACACCCTCAAAGGTGCATTATCTTACATATTGTGCACCTTTGATTTTTAACATTTCACTCACAAAATGTCAGCATTGTTCATGTTCGTGGATTTCCTCATAATTCTGTCTAGTCTTCACTTCTTAATGACTTAAGGTTCTTAAACGTTTTTCCTTGCCTTTGTATTGGAATTTCTCCAATAGAATAAGACGTTATCGAATTCCTCACGAGCTCATACTTGAAATAAACATGGATTAGTGCAATTTGATTTGCTCCTAACTTCTAGGCAAGAAGTGGATAACTACTTTGGACATTGTCCTTAATCAAACAATGATCAAATCACTAGCTCTCTAATCATGTAAGACTTACACCTCTACTCGCATAATTAGGTTTTATAACAAGTATCAGTCAATGGTCAAAGACCACGAGCTTAGTTAGTGTCACGCCAACTAACTGCTCTTAAACTGCAAATTACAAATATATATTGCACCTTGATACTTGTAAATTAGCCAATGGAATACATCATCTTTTTCACTAACAAGATGATGATTATCGTGGAATTTTTTAACTTCCATATTTTATAGACATTTTAGTCCAAAATGTGTTGAATGATATTTTACTCATCCTTGAATTTGGATATAACCAAGTTCAAAGGGACACAAACTTAGTTTTTAGAGTACATGCTAAATTTTTCTAATCTAAGAATTATGATCAATGCGGCCTGAGCTCAACTTACAGTTTCGTATGGTTAGGCATCAATCAACTTTTACAAGCAGTGAATCACACAAATAACCTTGATAAATAACAAGACATAATTACACACAAGTAATTCATATAGCAATGCACATATATTTACTATCCAACCAAAAATTAAACTAGCATAGTCTCTTATTAAGTTTTGAATCGAAATATACACTAGGTGCACATTTACCATCTCGGCCTTAACAATTAACCATACTATATTTAATTTTAAAAACAGTAAATAATGACTGTTTGGTTTCACTTTTAAAGTCCATTTGACTTAAGAGAATCTATGTTGGTCATCTCAATTATTTAGACAAACTCAATAATTGGACAACATATAAAATATTGCATAAAATTAAGACAAATTAACACAATAATAAGACAAAACAATAAATGGAATAATCATCATTTATTAAACCAACATGTAATCCAAACAATCTATCTCAATGTTAATATACATACATTAATATTGGACAACGTTAATACACAAATAATATTAATATCCCCAAAGAATAATACTACACAAATATAATATTAAACATATGTTTGTCAATTGAATACACGATGAACCATTATCCAACGTATAAGAATAGAATTCATAATTGGTCGTGCCAACTTAACGAGAATTCTATTAATCATACGACCTTAAAATGAATCTCCCACTTTTCATGATATCTCTTTGCGATCATGGTGATCTTAGACATACCAATTTCAAAACGTTCTTAAGTCACTAAAATCTCTAAGTATCTTTCCTCAACACTTAGGGAATCATATTTCTATGAAATTCTAGTATAGACCAATAGTTCAACCAATATCAGTGATGAATATCATAATCTTTTATGAAGTAAATGAACTTTCATCACCATTATACACTAAATGCACAATCAAATCTCCTTTACAACTACCACCATCCCAAAATACTCTCTTTTGAGAGTCGTGCAAATTCTTCCTTAATTTGCATATGTTCAATACAATGTAGTTTTACCTCATTCGTATATTTGAAATAAATTACAAATAAAATGGGTATATACGAACAAATGTATTTCCCAAATAATTGAAATTTAATTTCAATTATCTAAATAAAAAACACATTTGCACGTTTAAAACTAACCATTTTAAAACTAATTTTCAAAATAATTCTTGTCAGAAAAATGCAATTTCTAACAATTTTGAGCATTATTTATACACCGATAAAATGAGAAAAAATAGTTCAAGAACTCAAAAAATTGTTAGAAATTGACCAAAAATTCTAGAAAAATCAAAATTTTATATCTGCAAAAAATCTTGGCCGGAACATGTGACATGCGCCATGTGGAAAAACATTTGTGCGAACACGCGCAAGCGCGTGTACCATACAAGCGCACTAAACTTATGCCACGTGTCACTGTCTCGTGAAGCCAGGTGTCACACAACCGAGAAGCCACGTGTCGATTTCTGACTTATCCACGATAACCGACATATGCGCCACGTGTCATGATGAAGTGTACGACACGTGACACTTCATGCCACGTGTCGTCAAATCATTGGACATAGTTGATGACGTGTTCGGCCAATCAGCATGCCACGTGTCCCTGACGCAGTTGCCTACGTGGCACTATTTGCCATGTGCTAGACGTTGATTGACTACCGACACTCATTTCACATGGGCTTGACTGACACATGTCGTTTTCTATCGATCCACGTTTTGGTCAACTTTTACCGAATTTCTCTCTCCTCTAAGTGTTGCGTTCTGAGTGGTCCGTGTGGGCGAATCACAGATCGTCACGTCGTCGTTCTTATCTGATGAATAAATTCATATGTGTATCCTTGCTCAATGTTTTTCGATCGGATTTTCATCGATTTGACGACCTTTTCAATGGAATTTCGCTACGAATTTTTACAGGTAACGTTTTCGAGGTCGCTAATCTCAAATCTTTTGTCGGAATTTCGAAATTCCAACATTCAGAATTCAACTTCGGATAGACTCAAACCAAAAACGACGTTCGAGACAGAAAGTCGAATACTAAAAAATCACAGTAGACATTCTAGATAGAGAGCAACAATATTTTCAAAATATATTCGAAAAATTCGTGTTGGCTTTGATACTAATGAATGAATCACATACCGATTTAACTAATAAACAATATAATAAATATGTTCAACTTACTAACCTTGATTCCAGCGAAAGCTAGCAGTAGAGCAAAACCAGTTCTATGTTGGTCTTGCGAGCAAATCACGATTGAAATGTCAACGAAAATGCCCGACTGTTTTGCAGTCTAGATGCCACACGTAATCTGTGCAGGACTGAGGATAGGAGGCCGAACCTCTCTCTCTCCTGATTGAGAGCTCTCTCTCTCTCTTTGTGTGGTTTTTGGTGTGTGCTAGAATGGAAGGAGCAAAGCTTCTTTTATATGCCCTCAAATGGGCTCGTGGGCCTTACGAGTCCATTTTCATTCACAACTCAATTGGGCTTACTAATTGACCTCGGTTTGTCTTTTCGGTTCACACCTTGACTAACAGACTTTGGTTCTCCTTAATTGGGCTTTTCAATTGGTCTCGATCCACGGTCTTCGTTCAACCGAGTTCGGTTCACCCGTCATGGGCGCCCACATTTTCCAACATAAAGCATACATGATTTATCAAAAAAAAATTAAAATTTTTGTTGAGATAATTACAATTTTTTTTAAAAAGCAATGTATTTATAATTATTAAAAAATAAATCAAGGTATACTTGTAATTATAAAAAAATGAGGATATAAAAGTCTATATGTTATGATATATATATAAATGAAAATTTAGTAATTAATTAAATTTAGTTAATTAAATTAAATCTCATGGGCAAAAACTATCAAAAAATCAATTTAAAAAAAAAATCTATTAGTGTATACCATTTTTTTGGCAATAAAATATCTACTTATATATTTACAAAAAAAATCGGTTAATTAATTAAATTCACAAACAAGTTTAAACACGAATTAAATATAAATTTTAATAATAATATATTTGATTTCAATCTATGTGTTTAATATCCACATACCAATGTAGTTCAATAAAAAAAATATATAAATATTAATTTTTTAATTTTATATTTAATATCTACACCGGAGTCACATATGCGATTTCTAATGGAAGCAGATAAAATGACTTAATAAAAAATATTTGTTTTTCAATATAACATATTGATTCGTTAGATACATTCATGAATGAATTCGACAATTGTGTAAACTAGTATTAATTTGATGAGTTGAGTTTGAATATATCAAAACTCAATACTTTTTTACTTATTTAATAAATGAGTTAAGAAAAAAAATGATTATTATTAATCAGTTTTGAACATGTCAAAACTCGGGTCTCTTTGGCTCAAAATATAATCAGACATTCTATTTTTTAAGTCGAAAATCAAGCTCTTACTTGCATAATGCGAACTAATTAACTAATAAGTTTTCACTTAAGACTAAAAGATTGATGTGTGTGATCAGACGCACTCATATGCCTTCACAATAGATTATGCATTTGTGGGACACAAACTATATAACGACGGCGTAATAAGAATATATATTTTGGCGTGATTCTTATACATTAAATCAGCAAATCAGCAACCACATTCTTGTATGGATATGGATATTTTATTTGTTATAATTTCGTGTTATGATATAACTGGTTCGATTCTGGCTAAAATAAAACAAATCTGGTTCGGTTTTTAGTAATGAGTATATTATATTATATTATTTTATATTATATTATACTATATTATATTATATATGGTGATATAGATATCCCTTTTCGTCAGGTTAATCATGTCTATATACAAATCTGGTTAGCCACAAATCTCAATTATTATTTATTTAGTCAATCCATAAATCATATATTCAACTTCTTCAATCTATTACGTATATTGGTTCCATTAATATAATCGTCCGCAATCAAAAGAATATTACACTATACAACAAAGACATCGCTTTTGGCAGATCTAATCCTAATCAATCAATTTACTAATAAGATATGTTCTGGTAAAAAAAACTAATAAGATATGTGATTTGAAAAATTATTAGTGCTTTGAGTTACGTAATTTTATTGTTTTTATTTGAATGAAAGTTTATCTGGGTTCCACTAAAATCTAATATTGACTTATTTAGTAGATAATTTCAGTAATTATTAGTGATTTGAGTTACGTAATTTTATTATTTCAGTACTACCAATTACAAAGTTATTAGTAAAGGTTTATTTTAACATGAGCCAAATGAATGTAAGACGCAAAATATATACAATTATTAATGTTGTTACAATAGTAATTCCGACTACCTAGTAATTTATATACTAGTATAATAAACTTCAATGTCACCACTTGGCATGTTTTGCTAGGACAAATTAGTTTAGCATCCTAAAATATCTTTGAACACTTATTTAAGCAAAGAATCAGAACTTAATGACAAGAATCCCATGATGCTAGCGTGTCATTTACTCTTAATTAACAGGTTCTGCTTATGTGTAAGCTTTATCCATAATTTAATTATAAGATCAGAAAAAAAATAATAGGATAATTGAAAAAAAAATGGAAAGATAATCAATTAGTTGATCATCCCTCCAGCTGCTAAGTTATTAGGTAAAATAATCCACCTTTTTTTTACTTGCTAATGAAAATGGAAATTAAGAAGTTAAGTTAAGCATTATAGTCGATAAAGGGTTATGATTTCACTCCAAAAAAATTAAATAAAATAAAGAATTATTATTTTAATGGAAAACGATGGATTTAGCTTCTCACTTAAACAGGGTAAAACTGTTTTAAGCACTAAGCATTGACTAAAGATACTGATTGTGGTTCTAATCAAAGCTTAGAGATTATGTGTCGGTTTTTTTTCAAGTTAATTTCTTTAGATAAAGCTGATCAATTAATTAAACTGTTTGATTTGATAGAAATGAAGAAAATTAAGAAAGATAAGTATGTATTTAGAGGATTCTATGTATTTTTCTTATAAATAGTACCACTACTTGAATCATAACTTTAACAACTAATCCAATAATTTGTAGGTAAATAATCAAAAGGCATTTTATAATTGACCATGACATCATTTATTTGCACATACTTGACCTGCTTTCTCAGCCCAAAACAACAAAAAATTGCTACAAATCATTAAAACAAAATAGACATCGATAAAATCTTAATTTGGTCATAATTCCACAATAAGCACTCCTTATCAGAGAATAAGTATTCTATTCTTAAAAATAAATAATCTATATTTCTTTTTTTTTTTTTGACAGCAGATAATCTATATTTCACACAATGAAGAATTGAATTTTTCATAGTGTAACTGCAAGGGTTTATGTGAATGTATATGCAAACAAAACCAAAAGTTAAAAGAAATGGAAAGTAAAAACCCTCTAGGGGTAACCGAATTGGTGAGGGTATGTTGTCCTCAACGTGAAATTGTGGGTTCGAATCCGTTCGGACTTACTCTCACAAGGTCTTCGTTGATTAGACATTTACCGCTCGTCCTCGATGAGGTGCTACAGTGACCACACTAGTACACGAATCCAAGTCCGTTGTCGGTGTCAGTTATGACTATCCATAGCGAGGAGGTTTATTCGTCTACATAGTCACACCTAATAGAAATACGCTAATTACCTCCTTTTTCCTGTAAAAAAAAAGAAATGGAAAGTAATGAGTTTCCACATTGTCACTGTGACATGATGCAGAAACACTATTTATCCATTTTACATGAAAAAAGCTGCTTCCCAGAAAACATAGGCAACCCCTACCGTTGCTATACATTTGTTGAGCTAGGACATTTTGTTGGCTAATTGCTGCCTAACAATAATTTGATCTTTTTATTTGTTCAAGAGCCTAACAATACTTTGATCACAAACCACAAAGGAAGTGTCATAAGTTAATGTGGTTAATTACTACCTCAAACAAAAGAGCTTAGATGATTCGTTGCTTTAATGGGTTACTCATTTTTTCTAAAAAAAATTACGGTGTCAATTTAAGAATTAGTATGACCAAAAAATTAGGATCAAATTAGATGTTAATTACGGGTTTTATGCTTGTTTTTGTTAATTACAACCGAATGAAAAGTTAAATTCTCAATTCTGTGTGATGTACTCACTCCTTGGATTTGACATAAAACAACGGCACTTACGATTTGACCTAACATCTCATGCAAGAATGCATTGGAGTCAGATCACCTTAAAAAAAATAATTGGAGTCAGACATATACATTGACGACCTAGTAAAATAGCAAGCAATCATATAGGTGGGAATGTAGTTGAATTAGGAAAAAATTTGGCCGAAAGAACTAGCGAAGTGCTTTCTTTAAATAACCTAAAATCTGTGTTTATTTTGTTCTTTTTGTGAATAGACCTAACATACTATAATTGCTTTTTTCCCCTGGTTTTAGGTGGCTAGGATGTAGTGGAGCGTTTTCTCCAAATCTCCTAACAGCTGTTATTAATCAAACATAATCATGATCATCCTCCTTTTTGCATGGAATTGATTTCCATTAAGCCATTAATTAGATGTCGTGGAAAGCTTCAGGGGACCTTTTTTTGGCTTTTTTTTAGTGAGATTTTCTTTTATGTTAATTTCTTAATCTTTAAGGGCTTTTATCTATAAAGTACTGCTGCCATCAAAAGCTTTTCAGTAAAGTTCAAATACAATATAATTATTGGAATGAAATTGAATCTGCTTGGTCCATTCAATATCAGATATCAACTTCCATGCACAAAACCATATAGACAAGTGTGTTTTTAATAGATTAGCAAAGTTTAATATATAATTTACCAATTTAAAGATTAATAGTAGAGATTCTCTTGCTTTTAGTCACTTTTGGGCGGGTGTATTGATTTGTTCAGTCAGAACTCACAACCAAAGTTTAACTTTTCACACAATATTTGATGCAAAGTATTGTTTTTATTTACATTAATTACATGATTGAAATGGCCCACTTAATTTCCTAATTCTTTAGAGGAGGAAAAAAAGATAAATTAGGTATAATTTTCCATTTATATAATTGACATGGCATATTTTCCACATGCTATATTAAATATATATTATCAAGAAATATTGTTTTGAACCAAGATAAGGGGAAAATCAAGTCTATGCTTATAAAACTGATTCTGATGACAACCAAACAATTATTCTCTTATAGGTCGGTAATAATTCCACTCATTGAAACCTAACCTAACATTAACGGTCGTTTGAAATGTTGACGATATCAATCCAATCTTTTCAATGAATGACTATGACCTAAACATTTGATTAACCTTAACAAATTCATAATTTCATCTTCTTACTAGTTATAATTGAAACAATGCAAGAATGGTGAGATTGCTTTTTTCTTTTTAGGCATCATAATTGGATTAGACAATGCAATTTATATTCTTGTCGATGTCTAATGAGTTGCGAATAAAACCAAATTTGCGTTACAATATTAATGAAGATATTATACGACTCGAAAAGTTTAACATATTGATAGGGCTAGTTGTCCTTTAATTTACTCCTCTTTTGTAGTTAACAACTGTAAACCCACTGTTGATTCATATTGGGTTGGCAAAGTTGCCAAACTAAATTCATCGTTTGTTCTTTCTCGGTTCAAGTAAGTGCTTCCTTGACCATTATGTGTTTGATTCTGAATAGAATTTGACATGAGACCAGCTTTCTCAGAGCCTATAACTAAATGACAAAACAAGAATGAAAACGAACTAGCTGTGATCCTAATTTGTTGTCTTACAAATTCTTAAATTAAAATAAAGTAATTAAGTAATTACATATGTTGAAGTAAAAAGAATTCACCTGCATGCTCAAATCGAAAAAGATTATTTTTTTTAGGGTTAAGCTACAAAAATAAGTAAAGAAGGCAGAAGGGTGGGTTCCATTCAAAGTCAAAAAGGAAGACCAGACATGGAGGCAAGACAGAAACACTAAGACTGAACTGAAGTTACCATACGATGGAGCAGAAAAAGGAGAGAGCTTCTTCTTAGTAAATAACAAGAAACAAAACAAATGCATTACTTGTGTATTAAAAAACTGGAACTCAACTCCATTCAACTACTAGTTCTAATTAATGCCGAAATGGTGATTCTGAGCCACAACAGAAGAGTGACTGGAGAGAGAGACACTAAAACACAGAAACAGGAACAGTTGTTTGGAAATGGGACCCAACGCAAGGAAGTGTCATTTGGGGTTCTGGTAAGAGGCGCGCGAAAACAGCGCGGGAGCTGTTTCCCGATGCACTCCCCACTCCCCCAGTTGCAGTTCCTCTTTCCATTCATTTTTTACATGTGTCCCACCTCAGATCCCATCAAACGTCAATCTCTTGAGGTTGACATTAATTATACTCCTTTCCCATTTCATTTCTTTCTTAACCATTATTTTTCATTATTTTCTATCAAATTTTAGGGTAAATAGAACGGAGGAGATAATGCAAAGTGGTAACCTAAGAATGTTAGAAAAGTTATAGTTCAACCCAACGAAAATCATACTTCATCACTCTATCTACAAGAATTATGACAAAGTGAAAATGTCAAACTAGGAGGTCCAAAATCTGTTACTGATTGAAGTTTAAATGTCACGGACTCCTGAATTTAAATTTGAATCACCACAAAATTTAAGTGAAATCACTCGACTATCATCTGTGGTGGTATTTTATAAAATTTTACTATTGTTTTATTTACAATTTTTTGTCTATGAAAAGGTTTTGTTCGGTTTTAAAAAAGAGGAAGATGAACAAAGTTGTTAATTCTAGTTAGTTATTTTGGTAATTATATTTGGTCTAAAAGCTTTCAAAAACTTCTTGTTTTGGTCAGAATAGCAGCTTTTAAGAACTAATATTATGTTCTATGTTCTATCCCGTCATTTCAAATTTTTATACCACTTCAAGTAAATGTGTTAATTTAATTGCTTTGATTACATTCCCCCATAAAATATATAGATTAATGAGGGAATGGAATTGGGAAAGGAGAAGATACTATGCACCCATGTGGGAAGTGGGGTAGAAGAGAACCAAGTATTTGAGACTCGGAGGGGACTGTTTTGGGGTCCAATCCTCCATCATGCTAGTGATATTGTTGTTGTTCTAGTAGTAGTAGTAGTAGCCAGGGAGTTAGATGGTGGGAGTCTATCAAATTGATTAGATATGAGTGTGGGCCATTTACTTTCCATTTGGTGTTTAGTTTAGTTTAGTAGATTTAAAATGATAATCATAGTAGTGTTTTGGGTGTTTAATTTTAGTAGATTAAATGATAACAGATTGTAAATTGATAGTTATATGGTGAAAAAAATAAAGAGACTAACATATTTTTTTAGAATCACAATATAATAAATATAAAATATGTTATGATAATATATTATAAGTTAAATAGGCTCTTAGGGTTATTTTTTATTCTTAATGCTGAATATTCAAATTGTCTAGATTGTACAACAAAAAATAATAAAATAATTAAGATTTCCTATATAGAATTTTGTCAAGAATTGAATTTTCGATTTTTAATGCTAGAGGCAACTTTAATTACAATAAGTTACAAGTCTATTGATATGTGCATCATGTTGAGGTTATTTTTTTAATAATAATATGGTTCAATAATATGCTTTCAATTCCAAAAATAAGAGAAAATTATTGAAATTGATGTCGATCTCACACTTACACATCAACGACAATCTAAATGTAAATGATTAGATGCCTAAGAAGATTATTATCGCTATGAACCATTAAAATTGGCGTACCCTACCCCTCAGACATGGGTTCGAGCTTCACCAGGGTTGGGGTGGGGCCGGGGTAGTATAGTTTCGCCTCTAGAGAGGCTCTCTTGTAATCAAAAAAAGGTTGGCGTACCCTTTTGTCTCCGGCGAGAACATATCTTATTTATTGTTTCATAAAATTATTTATACACTACCATAGATTTCTAAATTCACAACATGATCCACTTCTAGTTGCAGCTATCAATATTAATTTGTCTTCTAAACACCTTGTGGGTATAAACTACTTAACATTTAAACATATTTATATTTTTTAGACTAAAAAACGAGGTCAAGAACAAACACATGTAACATAAAAAAGAAGAAGCATGAAAGTTGCAATGAAAAGAGAGTTGATGAAACAGATTGTTGGGTCATTTTTGTTTTTTTGTTTTTGTAGTTGTAGTTATATATTTGGGATTGGAAGGAGAGGACTAATGGATTTGAACTGACAGGATACTAGAATCTCAAACATATCAAAATGGTCCCATTGTTGTTTTTCTTGGGAAGAACTTGTATTAGTGACACACCTAACTTTACTCTTCACTTGGACACAATTGGACTGGTTGTCTACTTCAGTCGCTGTTGCATTGCACTTTACAAGTAAATAACAATTACCCTTCTTGTCTTTTATAACACCCCTCACAAATTTCACTTTTTCATCTCAGTTTGAACAATGGTAACTAAAACTGCTTCCAGCAAAACATAGCAAGCCTACTTGGATTGGTTCACAACCTAAGGAATCTACTTTCTTTCTTTCATTTGTTTCTGAGCCCAAAAGGGTCCTTTGGCCCTTGTTTGGTTCACTTGGATTGGATCACAAGCCCCATTGTCATATATTAGAGAAGTTCTTATACTACATACATATATATTTTTTAATACAAACCGACGAGACAGTTCCAAACAATTTTGGTACTAATTATTGAACTAGCTTGTTGATGAATCATCTTAGACGTAATAATTAGGACTGATACAATGTGTGTGAAATTAGTCAGAAATAGCATGGTATTATTTATTTCATATTTAAATGTACAATGAAGATAAGCAACTCATTCTCAGACATAATTCTGTATACTGTGTGATCAATCACCACAAGCTTCCTTCTTTATTTTCTTTCGATGTATGTTTTTTTTCAACTGTATTCTTTTTTAACAAGAATGAACACACACAACTTGATTGCAGTTTATTGGCAGGGGCAGCAATCACTAGAGAACTTACAAGTCTATGGTTATCACCACTGGAGACTCACCCTTCTCCACCACGAATGTCTTTGTCACTTTCTTCTTTGAACCAGTAGTGACTTCCAGGTTGTATGTTCCATGGAAGCCTCTAAATGTGAACTCTCCTTGCTCGTTGACATGGCCATGAGCGTGGGACAGCCACTCTTGCTTGAGAGAAAGGTATCTTTTACCAGCTTCATTGATTTCACCTTCTGCATTTACCAAATGTGCATTGTCTCTGCTCATGAACAAACTACTGGTCCGACTGGACTATCAATATGTCCTTGGATTCCAATACCTCCAATTGGTGCACCTTGCTCTTGCAAGTTAAGAATCTGTTCAATGTACTTTTCTGGAGTTGATCTAGTGTCACAGCCATCCTCAGTGTGATATTCACAAAGAGGATGGCGGACGGGTCTAGTCGATTAGCAGTCTTGAACATGTTTGCTCTGATATCTTTACCGAAACGATCCTGATAAAATGACCCATGCAGCATCTCGTTGTTCACATCATAATGCTTGAACTTTCCCTTGTACCGCGTGAGAAGACCTGTTAGACGATTTTGAACTGCTGTTGCCAAGTCCTTGTTGTTGAGATTTTTGATCCATTGCTGGACTGCGCCATCCACTTCCCAGAAGATGCAATGACCCCTCACTTGTATGTTGTTACGAATACACAAATCTAGCATGTCATCGGCATCCTTATAGTTAAAGTTACCCTGCTGTGGCTCTGTCCAATACCACTTCAGCTCGTTACCGAACACAGCCCAGTTGAAATTTTCACAAAGAAATCAACAAAATCTTCGTTATCTATATTTGTCCTGCCCATGCAGAACCCAAAGGGAAAACTATTTTGTGTTTGCCTGATTCTCAGAATGGTGCCCACCAAACTGCCTGAATCTGCTCCTGAGAATTTAAGAGTGACATCACGCTTACGAATCTGCAATGCCTCAAAACCAATTTAGTTTTTTCCTTTTTTTTTTCTTCTGTATGCGCTAATGCCTCTGTTTCAGGTAAATCCTGAGTTTATGAGGAAAAAACACAATTCAATACACATAAATAGCGCAATGTAATAGTTTAATCAGACATATAGTGTCCAGAAATAACCTTGTCAGTTTGTCTCCTCAGATGCTTGAATCTTGCCTCTCGATTAACAGGGAAGATTTGAAGCCCGGCAACCATTAAATCAACACCTGGAGCAGGACCTTGGACATAAACCATGACCTTGGATGGTTGTTTCTCAATTCTAAAGGATCCACCAATCTCATGCCATCTATCATCAGTAATCTCAACTTGTCCTCCATTGACCCACTGATTATCCACACCCAGTGCAACATTGACATTTTGAGGACCGGTAGCTCCAGAACCAATCTTAACCCAAGCAGCTACCTGGTAAGTCAAAAATAGCTTGATATTATCCGTGATCATCTGTGCAGGCCCCATCCAAGTCTGCGTACGTTTGGTCACAAGGATGTAACGACCTCTTAAAGGTTCATGAGGACCGAGGAATCTCTTGCCATTGGGGGGAGTATATGAGGTGAACCAGTTCCAACACTAAGAGTGCAATTGCCTAGAGGGAACCATCCATTCGTTCCATCATCCAAATTGCTATTCTGGACTATGTTAATGCCATAAGGAGGATCCTGCACAATAAAGACCAATGTTTGATACCTTCCAACTTGAAATTTGTAGAAACCAACATTCAAGGCTTCAAAACTTTGAGGGTCAGTAATATAGACACCATCCAACTGCCGGTGAAGCAAAGACACTTGTGGAGAAAGAACAAGAAGAAATCTTAGTTGAATCAAGGCTTTTCGTTCATACTTCAAAATATCTCATCAAAAGCAAAAATACAGAACATAATATCAGATTTAGGAATGCTTTGCATTCGAATATTTTAACTAACCTCGATTACTAGAGGAGGCGAGGGTGGGATTTTCTCTGCATGTTTTACAACTAAACTATTCACAAGAATATCAGTGCCTGCAGGTGGGCCCTCTAAATATATGACTACTCTTTTAGGCGAACCATTTAGGAGGAACTTCCCTGCAATTGTACCCAATCCTTGTCTGTTGCCTGCAGACTGCAAAAAGCAGCTTACTTTGTGAATTATTTTCAGAAAAAAAAAAGAAAAGAAATTACTTGGAGTCTTGGACAATCATATAAAGTACAGGTTTTAGTTACTTGGCTTTGATTAAGAAGAGGATGATGTGGTATGGCCGAACAAGGTACAGAACTTTATATAGATTCATAACCTTATAACATTAAACTTCACTTGCAACATAAAGATGCTGAGGAGATGGTAAAAATGAAGAGGAGAACTCTACACAAAAGTTCCAAATGAAAAAGCTACCAATAATCAAATGGAGATTGAAAGAAGAAAATG